>DWHP01003244.1:0-13589 GCA_018247895.1 Parnassius honrathi
TTGCAGAAATGTATTATATTAAGGTTATTAATAATTTATTAGATAATATCCGCGTAACAATATAAAAAGACGTATCTGACTTAGTTTGAAGAGCACTTATTGCTTTCCCTGAATACACACCTCCTACAATAATAAGATACGTGTTTCACCTCTACAGGAAGCATCATAAGATGAAATGGTCCTTACAATGATTGACTGCTAAGATTATTGAATGGCTTTACTTCCTAGGTAAGACACATAATTTTGTTTTACTTCTCCGATCTTAGACAGTTAACTTATAACATCTGAAATTTACTATTGAATCCAAGATTTCCTGTCATGTAACTAGATTTTCCTTTGCAACAAAGAAAACATGATGAGTTATAAGGAATATAAAGGCATATTTTATATATTATTAGTGTATATATATTTTATTCGTTTAAATTTTAAGTGTTGAAAATGTGATGTAGAACAATTCCCAAAAATAGTCTAATTGTGGGGATTTTTGCCACTTCTCACTTTCACTTTCTTACAAGATCTAGCGCAGTATGGACCTGTTGTAATAATGTTGTAGTTTTTTACCTAACAAAAAGTGTTTCATAAAGTTCAATTTTGAACAAAAATATTTTGAATTCAACTTTGATTTTGCCTATAATTATGAAGGCTATCTATTCCTACAAATCATACAAACAGTAAGGGTCATGCTGATTGACAACAGAAATGTTTAAGAGGTCTAAAAGAGATCTAAACGACTCTTAAGCAGAATCGGTTCGCTACCAATTACGAGTACATGACCTGATTCCACTTCTTCCTTTCTATTATCTGGTTATGGGCTGAAGCTTTACTAGTATGAGAGTATCGGCTCTGTTTTCACAAACATAGAGTAGTGAATATGGAAAATCTTCTAAAACAAAGTAGCGATATGTGAATTGCGGCTATATTTACAAAATGGTACAAATGTATCACAAATGTTGATAATTTGTTCAGAGTTTTTGTGAATGATGAATTGTAGATGTTCCAGTAACATGGTATAGAGAAAAATTGTAAAACCAAATCAGAAAAAATATTCTTGGTACCATCGATTGGTACCATTGATTTCGAAGCAGACTCGCAGTTCAAACTAGACAGGGATGTTGATTCAGAAGTTTTTAATATGATAAGATATCTAGTTAAACTGTCACCTGTCGGAATACACCCTCGTGATGAGATAAGGTAATTAGATTCTATTTATGCCACCAACCGGCAACAGCAAGCAACATTTGAATGCGGGCAGCATTGGGTGCGATGTACTTTTAAGCGAAGAGGATTGAAGTTTTGTCGATTCCACTACTTTCTTTGGAACTTGTCTTGAACCAAAACATCATTTCATACGTGATAGAGCCACGCTGCTGCTATATTATGGTTGTAACGCGAGTGGGTTTAGGGAAGGCCCACGTTCTAACAGAATACCAGCGTAAAATAGCAGCTTAATACTGCTGTATATCGAATGGTGGGTGTAGAGATCCGGAGACCCCTTTTTAATGGTATCGGCATAGGCATTCCAACTTAGTCCTCAGGGGTGACAACGCATCTGCGTTTTGATTCTTAATCGAGGATGAATGTAGATGTTTATGGGCCACAACATTCACTTAGCATCAGGTAGACTGTGTGATCGTTTGTCACCCTTATTCTACATTAAAAAAATGTGCAAGTAGACTTAGTTATGCAGCATAACATGCTGTAAGAACAGTGAGAAGTTTCACAGACAGACAAACCGATAATTGTCACATAATCTAGGTATGTGACAGGCTGGTTGGTTTAGTACGTATACGTGATTCCTAATCATGAGGTATCAAGTTCGAATCCCGGGTCGAATCAACAGCAGATATTGAGTTTTTCTGCCAAAAAAATTTCAGTAACAGCTCGAAGTCAGGAAGTTGGCGATTTTTTACCCCCGTGGTACCGAGGCACGAAAATCCGTTGATTCTGCGCCTGATCTTTTTCCGGTCGTGTCAAATTACCATTTCATCGAACTATGAGAGTGAGCGGACAGAATGTGCACCTGTGCTGGCACATACATTTGAGTGCTATAATCCTGTCATGCGCAGATGGATCACTTCACTTCACTTTTGTCTGGCTGCCGTGACCCAAATACGGTCTAGTCCAAAATAAATTTGCTGTACTATTTATACTCTTAATATAGTTTTCATAGAACAAGGGAGACAAACGAGTGCACAGATGACCTGATGGTAGGTGGATACTGTGGCCCATAGACATCTATCTTTATCCTCGATTAAGAATCAAACTGCCGTTGTCATCCCTGAGGACTAAGATGGAATGCCTCATTTCCAGTAATAAGAGTCTCTGGTTCTCTACACTCACTATACCACTATACAAAACATAGCGGCATTAACTGCTATTTTATGCCGGTATTCTGTGAGAGCGTGGTCCTAACCCGGTCGAGCCCTTCCATTCGTTCTGCAACCATAATATAATTAAGGCGTGGCATACCACGTAAAATATAACATAAATAATACTAATACGTAATAACAATACGTAAATGACAATATTTATTACTCGATATATCCAAAGACGAAATAAAGTAGTATTTTTTTACATAATTAAATTTTGATTTGCCTAACTCTGCTTACTTAAATTCCTGAGTACATGATCAACGTATGATTTTGATAGCCGACGTGTATGGATTTCTTAATAGCGATACTAAGGTCTAATTTAACAAAAGTGGAGAATCCTTACAACAAGTGCGTACCGGTACGCACGAGTTATAAAATATTACAATTACTTAAGGACGTGGGACGAATAACCCAACCGCAGTGTAAAGCGTGGCACACTTTCACAAAATAAATTACCATAATTCTGAAAACAAAATATTCTGTACAGAAATCGTAATTTACAAAAAGCTTCTGTAAATTCGTACAAATACATATTATACACACGTAAGAGCTTTTCATCGAGAAAATCTAAGAGACGGGAGACTAGCAAATTTTACATTAAAGTAAAAATTAGTTTACGTATATCCGCTCAACAACATAAAATGATGTTTCATACGTAGTTTGAAGAGCACCACCCGCCTTGTCTCAATTGCGTGCACTATCTCCGTTACCATCACCAGAACTCCCAACACCACTACACTAAGAACACTACTAAGTCTCACTACTGAGTCCACTGTACCTAAGGATGCCTCGTGTAGAGGCGAAACACGCGTCGCATTATCGTCGGTGGTGTGTCTTTCCTAGTACAGTGGTGTTGGGAATAATGGTACTGGTGACGGGAATAGTGCATGCAATTAAGAGAGGGCGGGAGGTGCTCTCCAAATCCGGTCAATGAAATGAAAGACTCATAATTTTATTTCATTGAGCGGATGTTCATAACTTTAATATAATGGATTTAAGCAAAATAACGTCTGATTCTATTAACCAT
The DNA here is from genome assembly GCA_018247895.1 of Parnassius honrathi. NCBI lineage: Eukaryota > Metazoa > Arthropoda > Insecta > Lepidoptera > Papilionidae > Parnassius > Parnassius honrathi. The sequence continues at coordinate 3,400 of DWHP01003244.1, forward strand.
TTTACAGTCCACAAGAAAAATAAGTGGCATTTTTTTATAGAATAAAGGTGACAAACGAGCACACAGTCCACCTGATGGCAAGAGGATGCTGTGGTCCATAGACATTTACATCTATCCTCGATTAAGTATCAAAATACAGATGCGTTGGCGTTGGTGTTAAATGAGTTGGGACTGCTGAGGACTTAGATGGAAAGCCTCGTTTCCAGTAAAAACAGTCTCCAGTTCTCTACACTCACAATACGAAACACAGCAGCATTAACCTGCTATTTTACGCTGGTATTCCGTGAGAGTATGCTCCTACCACGGTCGAGTTGACATTCGTGCTACAACCATAGTATAGCTGCAGCGTGGCTCTACCACGTACACATTTAATATTTTCTCTCTAATAATTTATATCAAACATATTTAATTATTTTATAAGTAAAGGTGATTATTTAACTTACCTTTAACCTAAATATATTAATATATCAAACAATTTTTCATTTTATACATTCTGTCTAGTAGTTTGTATCATTTTCTATTATCTACTAACAGCCTTTCTTAACTCACTGTTGGATAAAGAATTTTTTGTGAATGTCTGAAATTTAGAGACTTCTCCATAATCGTTTCATGGGGCAAGAGGGTTTGTGAGCTTAGTGCCGATATTCTTTATTAAGTTTACTTTTACTACGGTAGTTCTCCATGTTTGATTTTAGAATATACTTCAGTTAATATTAGTTCGTTTATCACAGAGTGTTGAAGGCCGAATTTAACTTGGGGGCTTAAATTTGCATACTCCCAGTTTCAACAAAGCGCAAATGTGGCAAATTTGATTATAATTCACAACTGAGGAGCTCTGACAAAACATAGGAGTGTTGTTCCTAAAGTTATAATATAACATTAGAGTTTAGTTTTTATTTGGTTCAAGTTAAATTATTGCAAAGATTATTACAAATAGAGGTGAATGCGGATTGATCTGTCCTTACTTTCTCCTTGTCAACCAATTGGTTTTAAAACGGCTTTAAAAAGAACGGGGTTTCCCTGAACCTATTTAAAATATTATTTTCTTACAATTATAAAGTGTAACTTTTTACTACAATTTGATAAATGTTTTTCTTTAAAAACGCGAGAAAACATGTGTTTGCATAAACTATAGTAATTATGTATCATACATCGGATAAACTTGATTTCAACTCTGGACGCACTTTGATTTGACACAAACCTGACACCATCCTCTTGCCTCCTTTATGTCCGTAAGCGCTTGTCGGTTAGGGTTGTCTTAATTTGGCCCTAATTATACTGTTAATGTACCATCGATTGTATTTAGCTGATTTATTTATTTAGTTTAAAAAAAATTGTTGTTATTTTTTCAGTACAGAAAGTTTATTCCAAATTAGTAGTTTTTATTGATAGTTGAATTTCGTAATATGTTATTGTAAAATAAAAAACATTAAAATAGTAGTGCCATAGGCTTCTATTCCATTCACCTTTAACACCCTATTTTTTCTTAGACCGAAAAAAAATCACCTAGTATATTTAAATACAAGCAAAATGCTACTGATTGACTGACTGACTGACTCATCACAATATCTCTAAAATTATACACACGATTGACTTGAAATATGGTACAGTTACTCATTTCACAATGTAGACGCTCACTAAGAACGAATTTTATATTAGTTCCTTAAAAGAAACTGATATTCTGCATCCAGGTTCCGCAACAAAATATTATCGTGCGCCCAGCTAAGCGAGCAAGTATCAGCTAGTTTAATACAATATCGCCAATTTCATCAATAACCCAAGCCAACATCCAGTATCTTATTTAGACAGAAGAAAGAAGGTCTCTTGTACGCGTTCGTCGGCTATTGTAATCATTTAATAACAGATGTCCTTCATATCGAATTTCGGTCACGGTCGGTGTTAATGGAGGCTAGCTATCAGCGCAGGACGAGTTTACAGGGCCCGAGTGCATGCTCAAGCACAGGTGTACTCTATTCCCCCATTCTAATGGTCCGATCGGACGGCAATCATATACGACAGGATTAAGATCAGGCGCAGGTACAGCAGCTTTACGTGATTCCCGAGGCACGGGGGTAAACACTATCTACTTTTTTCAACCATCAACACTAATCTTATTCTGTTTTTTACACTTGTTTCTCAATCAAGGCAAGAATTGAATATTTACATTTAGGCTGGGAGAAGACTAGTGACAGACTGTTGTAAGAGAAATCGTATCAAGAAGAAGTTGAAACGTATAGAAAACTGAAAGACACTTCAACGATAAGAGATAAGCTCTTAAATTTAAGAGATTTTTAAAACAACGGGTGACAAACGAGCACACACTCGACATGATGGTAAGTGAATACTGCGGCTTAAAGACATCTACATCTATGTATATATCCTCGATTAAGATTTAAAATGCGTATGCGTTGTCACCCCAGATGATTAAGTAAAAAGGGTCTCCGGTTCTCTTCACACGCCATATGAAACAGCTGAACAAAAACAACAGCATTAAACTACTATTTGCCAGTCGAGAGCCTGGCTGTACGTTGATGAAATGGGGAGGGAGAAATTATGTCATGAAATTGCTATATCCTTTGCACTATAACTTATTTACTATACTACTGTAACTACGATATAACTACTACTATACTATAACTACGATATAACTTGCCTATATCCTGTGCAAGTAGAAAGTAGAAGAAAATTAATCAGTTGTATTGTCACGTGATTAATGCGTAAATTAATCGATCTCTAATCCGTGGGTTTCGTATTAGGTAACTATGGAATATACTAGAAAAACTACTGCCGATAGATGGCTACTGCCGAAATCGCCAATTATTTAAAATAGCCCGATATGAGACGTAGAGAAGTGAAAGAAGCGCGTAATGTTTGTTATTGCGTATTCTAAGTAACTACAATAAATCCCTTCATTAATGGAGGAGTCGCAAATCTAGCAATACACTGTAATAAGCTGATAACGAGGAATGAATGTAAATTAATTTGAAAAGTCTTACAGCCTATATATGTTCCCTTATGTAGGGCTATGAAACAATCAAGAGGCCGCACTACTTAAATGTGTGTTAGTAAAACTCGTTAGTAAAACTCACGAATCACGAGAGAGGATAAATGCAAACGTTTAGGGGCCATAGTATAAACTTACCATCATGTCGACTGTGTGCTCATTTGACACTCCATTTATATAAAAAGGCTATGACATGGTCCATTCAAATGTTTACTGGACTCGTTAAAATTCGCGCTCAAGTAGAAATTAAAAGTCAATTTCTTCTTCGAAAGTTTATTCAACGCAAGCTCCATCTTTACTGGAAACTGGGACAAAATAATCCATTGAAACGGCAATAACAAAGTTGGCAGTATTGAGCAATTCTCAACACAATAAGACAAGTTAGCGACTGCAACTTAGAGAGCGATGGCCTCGTCATGTCTGTCGTAGAAGTCACAACCAGTGGAGTAGATGTGTTACGGAGTGTAGACCGCGTCTGGGCAAACGTAGTGTGAGATGTTCCCTGTATAGATGGAGCGCTGATCTGCGCAAGGTAGCTGGTAGAAACTGGGTGAATATAGCCGAAGACCAGGTTTAACTGCGCGGTTTAGGGAGTCTTGTGTCCAGTAGTAGATTGCCACAGGCTGATGACGAATACATTTAAGTCTGACGTATACCGGAGGCGTTGGAGATTCCACTACAATTGTATCGACATGAAGGTAGTGACCCCAGGTCATACCGTGAGTGCTCGTAAGAGGCGAAGTGTTGTTGCAAACATCTAAAAGAACTAGCCCACCTACTCTACTCTATAGGACAATGGTGTATATTCTCATTTGCCCTGACGTAAAAAAAAAGGATTTGAAGAAGGCCCATCTTCAGCAGCGGACTTTTGACAAAAGCTACAGTTACGAGTACTACGCTTCGTACCGGGTCACGTGCCTGCCCTCATTTCTGAGAGGGTATTAGATCAAGGAAGTGTCCGCCGCGCTACCCCAATGCGTGTTGACAGAGATTTTTATAGGCTGTAAGATTTTTGAAAAAAAAACATTTGTGCAATTCACGTACGATAAAAGACAAACCTTTAGAAAACTAAACTTCGAGAGAATGGGACAAATACAGAGTATCAGGAGTAGGCTCTAATTAAAGTGTTAATGTGTGAACATTGTAACGCGGCGATATTGTGATCGCGTTACCAAAAATAAAAATCACATACACTAATAGTTTTGCTGAATAATCTAAGAAATGACGTAAATATTAACATCAATCGTCATCATCATCATTACAGCCCTTCACAAGTCCACTGCTGAACATAGGCCTCCCGCGAGGTATGCCACAAAGCACGGTCCTGAGCCGCCTGAATCCATCGACTTCCTGCATGTCTCACCAGGGCGTCACTCCATCTAGTGGGGGGTCGCCCTACACTTCGCCTACCGGTATGAGGCTGTCACTCGAGAACCTTTTTTCCCCAACGGTTGTCGGTTCTTCGAGCTATATGGCCGGCCCATTGCCGCTTCAGCTTACTAATCCGTTGGGCTATGTCGGTCACTCTGGTTCTACTGAGGGTATCCTCATTTCTAAGTTTATATACCTTTCACCTAGTCACCACTCCATCTAATATTGGCTCTGGACTTTGCTTGCAAGGCTACCTCTCGAGAACCTTTCTTCCTCGTCGTTGTTCGTCATTCGAGCTAAATGGCTAGCCAATTGACACTTCAGTTTACTGATCCGTATTCTCATATGGCGTTTACTTTGGTTCCACTGGTCCTAGTCGATGATAAAAAGCGGCATTTACTAATGAAAAATAAAGAGCATTCTACCAGAAAATCTGATACTACGTTCCGCGGAAGACAACAGAATACCAATATCTTTTTTTTTTCGCATTTTATTTGACTGTAAGCTGTCGTGACTACTTGACTAAAAGCCAATTATTTAATCGTCAGTTAAAGGTTATCCATCACATAAATTATAATCTGACTGAATATAAAATATCGAACAATTGATCAATTGTATCCATACATACACCAGCTGTTTTTAATTTGTTTATGTTGTATAGTATCTTCACTTAGATACGGTCGTTTTTGTGTCGCCGCTCGCGGTGTACACCCGCAGGACAATTTGGCATTTTAAAACAAAGCACCGCCGTGCTGTAGTGAATGGTTCTTTGGAAAAACATTTACTAAACAAGAACAACAAAAAAAAGGAAAAAAGTGCACCTACGGGTGTACCGACACTATCTTAGTGAGCAGACTATATTTTATTCTAGGAATTTTAACTTACACTTATCTACTATTACTACTTACAGTAATCGACTTAAAAACGAGAAGCCGCGAACGTAAAAAAACTGACAGCCAAATGGAATTATCAGTCATAACAGTATTTGCATAACAGCAGTGTATGTAAAATTGATGCACAGAACCTTCAATGCACGGTCAACCACGCCCACGGTAACTCTTCGTCTTCGGAAAAAATCGGAAAAATGCAAGTTTTATTGGGACAATTGTATATTTGCTAAGTTAAGTTTTATCTTGATGATTTGGACTCAACTTACGTCTATTTTTCAACGTTTATAATTTTTTTTTGAAGTTTTGCTGAACGTTCCTTTTGGTAAATGGGTAAAGGCACACAATATTTAAACATTTTCATTAAAAATAGATTAAAATCATATAGTTGCGTAATATGCATACTATTATATTTTAAATTTCGTTTTTCATATATTTTTCTTGGAATTTTTGTCATACTAACCATTATATTAACCAAAATCAAAATTCAACTTGTACAACTTAGTAGGCCTTCACACTTAAATTTTAGACTAAAAATGTATATAATGTACTACTAGCGACCATGGCTTGGGTTGGTGTCTATTAATGGGGCGTTATTTGCATATAATATATCCAATCATCAAAGACGTTTTATTTTGTATATTTTTCAACTTATCGAAAAGCCTAGTTTTTCGGCTAAAATAGCCTAGGTCATTTCTGGCTTTACTAGTCGTTCTGATGACTGGAAGAAGAGACAGACAGACAGCGAGACACACAATTTTTTTAAATGTTTACTCAAATAACACCTCCAGATCAAAAAAGGCAGTTATGTCGATAGTACTGACGGACATTTCAATTTTATTAATTTGCATAGATTACATAAAATCGCCTGTGGCAGAAGGACGGATGGACATGAATTGAAATATTAAGTTCCCTTTATTTTATATTAAATGAAGGTGATATGATATGAGGAGGGTATATTATTGACTTACGATTGTTAAATACGGCACACATACATTTCTATATTAATTTTTAAACATTCGTTTCTGAGACATCTGCTAGGTCGCACGACGCTCTCAAAAATAACGTGGTTATATCTATATTTAGGTAACCTTTTTAGGTACGTAAAATCTGTACTAACCGTATTTATATAAAGTATAATCGCTAGGCTAGATTTGTCCTTATGTTTTATTAACTCATTCAGTCAGTATAGCCTACCTAGCTCAACGCTGAACATAGACCCCAAATTAGCCTAAGCTGCCGCGCTTAGCAGGCGTTGGCAGCCATAGGCTTTAAATATTATGGATTGTTATCAGGGAGATGATGATGCGCCATCACCAGTTTCATTTCAACCTGCCTCCTAAAGACAACTAAGGAATACGGGATATGAGTTAGCAGATTTTCTTACACCGCCACTACACGGTGTATGAAAAACAATTCTCAGGAAAGCGTTAATTACCTTTACGACGGCAAACTTAAATGTAAAGAAAATTTAAACATCGCCTAACACACCGATATTTCTTCGACCGTTACTTGCTGGTCAAATATGCATGACAGTGGCCGGTAATTGGTGAAATTTAGTTAGTTGTAGTGACATCGATCTTGCATGTACTTGACCAGTAATAAACCTCTATAATTAAGGACAAGTTCAAAGAAAAAGAAATGTACTATTTTAAATACATTACAAAATGTAAGTCACACAGAGCCGTAGTAAATTTCATCGTCAGATCATCACTTCACAAAAGACAAGAGCTTCTATTCTTATATTCTTTCACAATTTACAAGAGTTTATTAATTTTTGTTTTCATTTACTCATTTAGATATTTTTGTACCTCGATTCTAATAAAAAATTCTTCTCGTATATCTACGTCCAAGGTCTTCATCATCGTTAATATTAAACTTTATCGCAAATTTAGATGAGACAAAAGCAAACAAAATCCACTTAAGCGCTCATTAAGGTCTTTCTATCTTTCATCTTTACCGATGAAAATAAACTTATAGAAAACCTGTATGTCCTTTCCGAGGCACGGGGGTGAGACACCGCCAACTCCGGGCAGTTACTGAGAATTTTTTGACAGAAAAACTCAATAATTGATTTTTTGGCCCGACCCGGGATTCGAACTCAGGACCTCATAATCAGCAGTCGCACTACTACAACCACTAGACCAACGAGCCAGTCAGTATAATATAGCATAGTCAGTATAGTAGAGAAGTAATATACAGTGTGTCCGGTCACTAGCGATATTCTAGGTACTTATAATATAGCTATTTTAATACAAAAATACACTACACACTGAGGTCTAATCCCCTCTCCCTCTATGTTGCGACCATTTTGTTTTTTTCTAGAGATATTCTCTACGTGTTTACAAAAAAATTCAATCTCTCAAAGTTTTAGTCTTACTGAGATAAAAATTGGCTCATTCGGGGGCAACAATATTGTCGATCGTTTGCGTTATCAAAAAAAAATGTTCACATACTCATATCTTTAAAGAAAAAAAAGTACTTCAAATAAATATCAAAAAATTATGCTAATCGGCTAGTTATTGTAAATTACTGCAAAAACAACCCCGTTTACCCTGTTTATTTTTTTACTAGATCGACGGATTTTGAGTTAAGCTACAATACAACATAAAGTTTACGTCTGTATGTTTATTATTCTAAGAATTATTGTTGTTTGAACATAGCGTATGCGCAAATACAAAAGGCCTTAGTTGTCACTAAACAAAGGTGCACCTGCGGGATAGGATTATAGTGCCCTGGTGTATGCGCGATTCCTTCACTCTCGTAGTCAAATGGAACGGCCGTGGGCTGAAACACAGGAAGCTGGTCCTGACTACAGGCCTAAGAATTTCTCGACATAAAAACTCTACAACGGATTTTGATCTGACCTGCTATCCGAAACCGGAGCCTCATAATCGTACAACGACGCAGTCGGGTACAATGGAATTTAAGTCAAACGTGTAACGTAATGCATTCACCACTTCTTTCTCAGTACACGAAACCACACGTTGTAAGGCGACAACATTACAAATTGCACAAGCCTGGACCTAATGTTCACTATTCAGTGTCACGTAAGACGTGACATTGTACGTTGACCGTACTGAAGCGATCGATAAGACGCGTCGAGGCGAAACACGTTCAGAGCTAATTTATTGATAGAATTCGATTTGTGAATAGAATTTGAGTATTTCCGCCTGTCATATGCGAAGTGAGGCTTACATCAGCAGATAATTACACGAGATATATTAAACCGATTAAAAAAAAACAAATTAATGAGCATGTATTATTAATTTATTAATGTAAGGTACGTGAGGGTAATATTGTCACCTTAAGATTTGCCGCCCTATAAAACCAAAACTAGTAGGAGGACAGTGACAAAAACACAAAGTTGTATATACTATAACTAATGTATTAAGAAAAAATAGCAAACAATCTTCGGAAACAATTAGGAACACATCGAAAAATGAATTTAAAAAGAACTCACTACACTACACAATACACAGACATTATAGTAAATATTGTAGTCGATAAAATCGACTACAATATTTACTTTAATGTCTACTGTAAAAATGACGTCGATAAAGTAGTGCCCTTTTGACCCTTTATTATTTGATTGACCGATGAAGAGCTAACGTATCACAGAGCCATCTATGTAAACAAGGCTCCAGTTTTGAGTTATAATAAGGTGACCATATTAACCGGATGACCATATTACCCTCACGTACTATATACCTAGTAGAGGAATAAGTATTTCACACACTGAATTACTTTGATATGGCATAACTGCCTCGTTGGTTTAGTAGACTTAAACGCTATTGCTGATCATGGGGTCCTGGGTTTAAATCCCGGGTCGAGGCAAAATCAGTTACTGAGTGTTTCTATCAAGAAATTCTCAGTAGCATCTCGGAGTCAGGAAGTTGGCGATGTCAGTGCCTCGGAAAGCACGTAAATTCTTGCTACAGTCAGAGTATAGCTTCAGCGTGGCTCTACCAAATGTGAGAGATATTTTGTGTATACTGTCTTACAAAAGTACACCGGTCAGCTGTTTTTTTTTTTAAGAATTTATTGGTATTATTATAGAACCGACCTGTTTATATTTTATTTATTGTGTCATTGTCTACATGGTCTTGAGCCAAAAAGAATACACCAAACGCATACATTGTCCAATAAATAGATATATAAATATAGAACGCGAGGGTAATATGATTATCCGGTTAATATGGTTAGATTCTTATTACGCAAAAACTACAGCCAAGATTCTCTTATTCATCAGTCAATCAAATAATAAAATATCAAATAGCGCTGCCTAATCGACGTCGTTTTGACGGTTGACATTATAGTAATTATTTTACTCAATTTTAGTATTGTGCAGTGTAGTTAGTTTTTAAGTTGATTTTTCAGTGTTCCTAATTATTGCGGAAGTTTGTTTACTATTACTTTCTTAATATATTAGTTATAATATAAGGTATTGTGTTTTTGTCTTTGCCCTTCTCCGAGTTTTAGTTTCATAGCGCGGTAACCATATTACCCTCACGTACCTTATTATTCGCAATATATTGATGCATCACATTGCTCAATTTTCGAGAGATTTAGATATATCAAGGCGCCTTAGCGAACAGAATAATTTGAGACGTATAACACCCTTCAAGCAGTTGTTTTCAATTTCCACTAGTTTACAACTTCAACTACACTGCAAGTGCAGAAATTTTAAAATCCGAAGAATTTGCTTATTAAAAAGCGAATAAGAGCGTTTTTCCGTTAGAGTTTTATTTCTTATTAGAGAACAAAGTGGTAATAAATGCAATTCTACAATTATATAAGGTGTCGTATTGTTTTCACTTGGGTACAGAAAGGATTTTTATACTTACGTCGTAACTGGCCCATTAGCTCAGTTGGTTAGAGCGTCGTGCTAATAACGCGAAGGTCGCGGGTTCGATCCCCTCATGGGC
>DWHP01003245.1:0-13588 GCA_018247895.1 Parnassius honrathi
ATCATGGGCGGCGGTAGTCACTTAACATCAGGTGAGCCGCATGCTCGTTTGCCCCCTCTTCTATAAAAAAAAAACATGAAAGCCATGAAATACCAGCGTAAAATAGCAGCTTAACGCTGCTATATAACGCGTATGGTGAGTATAGAGAACTGGACACCCTTATTAATGGTAACAAGGTATTAAATTTTAGTACACAGGGATGATAACTCGTCTTGATTCTTAATCAAAGATGTATGTAATTGTTAATAGACCATTGCATTCACTTACAAAAAAGAATATTGTGTGATTTTTTGTTATCTCACCTTTATTTAAAAAAAAACAATATTAATGGTTTTTCAAATGTGTACAAAACCATCTATATTTTTTTTTAAATAATGGCTTGATTTATTTAAAGTTACTTTTATCTTAGTGTAATGTATATAGTTTTTGAACAGAAACAAGTGTGACAATCGAGTATACAATTCACTTCGTAGTAAGTGACGCTGTGGTTCATAAACACGCACATCCACGCTGATAATTTGAATGGTGCTTCGTTACTTCTGAAACATAATATAGAATGACTCCTTACCAGTAATAATGTCACCGTTACTCTACATTTGTCATATGAATAATGTCGGGATTTTGTTTCTTTTTCTCGCTGTTACTCTGTCAAGCCGTAGGCTTCCCCGATCTCATGACACGACAATAAAAAATTAAGCCATCGCTTCAACAAAAAAGGAATGTATTAACTTTTTCTAAGCCTGTTAAAATGTTTTTGGTGCATCTTGTTAAACAATGGCTTATGACATCCTACTGATGGTGGAAATTCCATCCAAAAGTTTTCAGCCTAATGTTCTTATACTGAGATCAATGAATATTGTTAACCTTTAAAAGATGCGTCATTTGGAGTTTTTTGATATGACGTAACGTGAACGGTCAATTTGGAAATTCACTGAATCAAAGGCGAAATTCTTCTATTCATATACTTTACCACCGCGTATTAGCAGCGTAGGAGAATATATTATCCCTTATCATCCCGGTGGTATCATAAGGGTATCGCCCCTTGAGAGGAACTGAAACAGGTGATTAAAAGTAACACCTTCCTCATACCACCTCAAAATAATAAAAATCTGCAGTTGTCAACCGGCTACCCACGTGTGGTTCTGTGGCCAAGAATCTGTGAAGGTCTATGTACAGCATTAGACTTTGATTAGCTGTAATGATGATGATGATGATGATACTTTATATAAAATAACATCAGTTATCTGAAAGCACAGTTGTATAAACAACTTAAAAACAAGATCAGCTGTTAATTGCTAGTCGCAAGGACCGTTGTACGAGGCAGGTAAAAGGAATAACAAACGGCACTGTTTACGTGAGGGCCGTCTGCAAACACCTGCAGACGGCTTTACAGTTTCCTCTATTTATACTGGACGCGCTCGACGCTTCGTGTTCAATTAGCCAACGATGTCTCAGCTACAAACCGCTACTCCGCTTGAAACTTAATAAAAATGCTTTACAAATTTGTGGTTTTATGTTTAAAATTTAGAGAACATTAAAAGCATGTAATTCATATTTACTTTCATTATAAAACAAATAATTATGTTTGTACGTGGTAGATCTATGCCGCAGCTATATTATGGTTGTAGCACGAATGATGGCTCGGCCGGAGGAGGACGGCGCACTCACAGAATACTGGCATAAAATAGCAGCTTGTTGCTGTTGCGTTTCGAAAACCAGTGTATGGTGAGTGTAGAAAACCGGAGACCCTTTTCACTGGAAATTAGGCCATTTTAATCTTCAGGGGTTGCAACGCAACTGCATTTTGAGATATCCATGGGCAACAGAATCCACTCACTATTAGGTAGACTGCGTGCCCGTTTGTCACGTTTTTTCCCAAAAAATAATATTTTGCAGTATCCATTGATGTACAACCAGTGCGTGTTGCTAGTGATGACATTTAGATATGAGACTTGGTCCTCCACTGTAAGCTCAAGATCACTCAGCGATGGCGAGGGTTACGCTCGGGGTTTCTCTGCGAGATAAAACTCGATTTGATGATATTTGCAGAAAAAAAACCGTAACCGACACAGCCTAATAAAATAGTAAGCTGAAGTAGCAATGGGACCAGTCATATAGCTTGTAGAACCTAAAACTGATGGAGAAGAAAGTTTCTTGAGTGGCGGCCTCATACCGGTACACGAAGTGCAGGGTGACGCCCCGTAGAAGGATTGACGACCTGGTAAGATTTGAGGGAAGTTGATGTATGTAGCGACTTGGCACCGCATTTTGTAGCATTCCTTTAGTAAGTTATGTTGATGATGATGATGAGCTGTTAGTAAAAGTGGCAAGGACATAGTTGCAATGTCTTTTTTCACCCCCGTAAATATGGACGCGTCTCAATATTTTTTTATAGGACCGGGTGACAAACGAGCACACAGTCCAACTGATGGTAAGTTGTTGCTGTGGCCCGTAGTCATCTACATCTATCTTCAATTACGAATTAAAATGCAGATGCGTTGTCACCCGTAAGGACTAAGATGGAATGCCTCGTTTCCAGTAAAATGGGTCTCCGGTTCTCTACACTCACCATACGAAATACAGCAGCATTAAGCTACTATTTCACGCTGGTATTCTGTGAGAGCGTGGTCCCTCCCCGGTCGAGCCATATATTGTTTTCCTGTGACAAAATGTGTTACCGGACTGGATATGGTCTGTGTGCCAAATTTTATCCAAAACAATTTGTTTGCTTATGGGTGATTCAGTCGTAAACATCCGAACAACTTCACAAGTTTCCATATGTTTAATATCAGTACAAATGAAAACTTTTTATCGCTGCTTATTTTAACGTAAAAAATGAGCACAAGGCACGTACACTCGAAATATTCACTTGAACAGTCTTATATTTCCCGCATTGCACCGTCAAAAGCCCTCCATCATTTTCGCAGTGTTGACTTCTGTAAATGATACGACCTCGCCTCTTGACATAATCATAATACCCTCCGCTGCATCCAACAACCCTTCTACATCCATAAACCGGTAACAAATCTTAGCGAACGTTCAGCATCTTTATATGTGGAATAGGACGATCCTTTAACCCAACATAATGGGCAGGTTTACTGAGCGGACCGTCGTAAAGTGTCCCGTTCACAGAGCGCGGAACACGCCTCGTTGTGCCCCACTACAGGACCCTTCGAAATTTCACGAACTATTTCCCCGTACTAGCCCTCACTCAGCTTTTTTGTCGACTTTATTGTCCGGATTTTCTGCTCACCTTTATCGTTATTGTGTCCGCTCGACTTCATAAAGGACTGTGGTACACTATTAAGACCTCATAATCGTGGGAAAATTTCTAGGAACGCTCAAAAATGCTATGATATCTCTAATATTTTGTTTGGAAATAATATATCTTTCATATTCTACGATTTTTAAAAACAAGAAATCAAAGCAATAAACACTTACGATAAAGAGAATAGAATAGAATGGGCGTGTTAATTGATTGGGCTAGAGCGTATATTTCATTCGGCCGCTTTGGGGAACGATGAGTGTCCGGTGTGCAGTCATTGCGTCAATGATAATTGTCTGAACACCGGACGCCGCATAAATTCAGGCAATAGGTGTGAAATTAAATGGAAACACGCGGACGCAACTCGTAAGTGTTGCGTAGATGATTGAACTATGTTCTAGAAGAGACACAGTTTTTTCAACTGAAGCACCGTTTGATTTAATCTATTGTCACATAGTATAAAATATAATAGTATAGAGTGATAGTTAAATAAGTGGTGAATAAGAAGGTGGAAAATTTTGAAAATATTTAAATGTTCTACAACAAACTCTCCAAGAAAAATACTTGATAGATAATTTTTTTATTTAGAATAGGATTAAAGGAGGCTGTGGTAGATTAACATCTACATTTATTCTCGATTAATCATGCAGATGTGTCAACTCTTCGGAGGACCATGATAAAATTTCTCGTTTTTAGTAAAAGAATCACATATAGTTCTCTACACTCACCACACGAAACACAACAGATTTAAGCTGCTATTTTACGCTTGTATTCTGTGAAAGCGTGGTTCTTCTCAGATCCAACTGACCTATTCGTACTAGAATCATAATATAGCTGTAACCTGGCTCTACCACATAAAAATTCTTACATAGTTCATGGAATTGGATTATTGAATCACATTCAAACAAGAAACTTTATATTTTTAAACGTAAATAATTAAAAAAAATTCAAAAACGTGGCTTATACAAACATTTTAATGTATCTTTGATATACGGATGCACTGATCTAATCCAACGGCGAAAAGCCGTTCTCTATATCTTTGTAATTGGTTTATCGGCGAGAGGACACGAGCCCAGTGCATACATTTCCCGTGGAGATAAACGCATACGATTACACTGCGGAGCCACAGGTGGTGTATAACATTTTTCAGTCGACGGGACGGGCCACCGTTTCGGCCGGGCGCGGCAATGGCTGCCCGGCTTAATTTCAGCCCATTCTTTCGATGATTTCAGCAGTTTGTTTTTATTGAAAATCGTGGGAAACAGAGGTTTATTTTATATATTGAGTGATTGCTTTTTCATTTTCTTTATGTTAAATGATTATAAAAATTAGAAGTAAAAAAGAGACTAATGTAGTCTTATACAGATACATCAATCATCATAAACTGTTTTAGATGATGATATAAATTCAATGTAATGAAGCTAGAAATAAAAAAGGTCCAAAATAATATTAGATATTTTTTTGTTATACAATTAATTAAATTAGTTAAATTGTGTTGTTTTATTATTAGGAATGGAATAAAAAATAATTAAATAAATATATGTATATTATCATTGAAATACCATTATAAAAATATTTTGTTTATGTCAATCCAGCTCACGAGGAGACTGATTTGCAGCAATAAGGGGGCACAAAATAATTATTACTCACTTGACAAATTGCCGGTAAAGCCTACATGTCGCTGGAACAATTTGATACAATTTTCACCGCCTTTCCACGTACGGGCCGACAGATTTGCATATATGCGGGGTGAGCTTATGCAAATATTTTTTACGTACTGTTTGCTCACCCTAAAGGAAAAGGAAACACTTTGGGTGCGCATTTTAAAAAGATTTATGTGCTTTGTCGGATCATTAAGTACGGAACTAATTTGCTTACCTTTGAAATGTGTTAAGGTTCCAACACCGGATAATTACTGAAGGGTAAACGTCCCCGTAACGTGATATGCAGATTTTCACCTTTTGTTTTTAACGCGTCCTTCTGTCAACTCTCTACGGGAAAATATTTAATTGTCATTACTCCAAAAAATTTGGAAATACGTTACTAATATATGCAAAGTGGACGAATAAAAATTTATGTGATGGAAGGAAATCTCTTTTTTCGGTGGGGATTTTTTTAATTTGCTCAGTGAGATACAAGGGCGCAACTTCTCAGCGATATTGAGCATGTGGGAATCGTCGAAATTAAATTTTCTTTGTTTTCTTTCGTAGTCTGTGGGCCCGTGGCGTTATTAAATTTCCTTGTGTTTTTTAACACAGGCGTATCATTAGATTGAGGGTTTCCGTCAAGAGGAAATTGTGGCAGCCGAGGGGAGAGAACTGAGCACCTAAACATATTGAAAAAATAAAAATCTTGGCTACTCACGATCTACTTATAGTCGTATAGTTGCTCTACTTCAATTTATCGTAAATAAGCATTTAATACAAAAGGTCTAACTATTTTAAAAGTATCTATTTGTTATAATATAATTACTTTCTCTTTGCCCAACGGATTATTACTTCGACATATTTCGACTGTTTTGTATTTCCAGGTAAAATCTAAAAAGTATCTACTGCGCATTTCGCTTAACCGCAACCGCGCGAAGTGGAGATACTTTTCAACTGCGCCCGCACCAGAGCTCCAAAAGACGTTTGAAGTGGTTTCGTGAAATGAGTATCGTCGCGACAGAATTTCACCGTTAGGTTTGGAAATTTCACCTTAAATATACGTATTACATTACGTGAAATTGCCCATTTTTTCCACTCTCCACCCTAGCAATTAGGGTTGCTTGTGTATAAATATTGCACGGCCCTCATTAATGTGCGTGTTCGTTTAAGGACCTATATATTTTTACAGCGCGCTTTTTGGCCGGCGTCTGCAAGAAACTGCGTCGCGGGATGTAATGAATAATTAAGACATGTTGTGGTTATACTTTTGCTTCCCCTGTGCAAGTGCCAGTTTTTTTCATCAAGGTTGCGGGCATATAATGGCTTTCAAGTAACGATGGCAATTTTTTTTGTGAAAGGTGTTACTTTGAAAACACAGTTTAATTTTTTTCCACTTTGCTGGTTTTGTTGTAAGTAAGAATACTATGTTGATTCCAGTAGATTTTTTTAAATAAGTCATTTGTCGTATGGTGACTTCTAAGGAAAGTGATCACCCAATTTTGTTCCCTTCTGGTATGACGAGTACAGAGAGTCAGAATGATTATGAAGAAAGTAGACCTAGTAAGAATAAGATTTGTAATGTAACTATTTAGACGACATTTTAGTTGTAACCTTGAGCTTGTGATTTTCCTTACTTCAATCAAAGGTACAATAAGGGAAGCTTTAATTAAAACCGATTTTAGAGAACTAAAATAATATCCCCGGGCGAATTACATCGGAGCTTCTGAAAGCGGGTGGAATACCGGTACTTAAATTCCTCCAGAAGCTCTTTAATTCCGTACTACTCACGAAACGTGGAGCAGAAGTGTGGTGGTTTGTTCTTCAAGAAAGGTGACAACGCCTTCTTGAAGAACTACAGACCGATATTCCTTTTAAGCCGCGTCTACGTGCTATTTTCGAGAGTCATTACGAATCATCTCGCACGCAGAATCAACGATTTCCAGCCTCCTGAACAAGCCGGTTTCCTTCCTTATTTATTCAGTGATTACAACATTCTCATTATGTAGCATTTTTTAAGTCATTTGTAAGTGCCCTTGGTCTATATATATATATAGACGCTATTTAACGTAGTGAACTGATAGCTTGTCGTTATTTTTTTTTTAAATTAAAGTTGGTAAGAATTACTTCGCCCACACCATTAAGCTAAGCTAAGCTTGGCGCTAAACTTATCTGCATCACCTGAGGATCCTCGTTTAGAGGCAAAACACGTGTCGTATTATCGTCGATGGTGTGTCTTTCCTAGTGTAGTGGTCTTAGGAGTAGTGGTGTTGGGATTATGGTGACGGGATTAGTGCACGCGATTGAGGGAGGGCAAGAGATGCTCTTCAAACTTGGTAAGACACATCGTTTTATCGGGCGAAGTAATTCTTACCGACTTTAATATAATGGATTTCTGTAAAGTAACACCTGATTCTATGAGTTATTTTTTTTAATTATCCACAGGGCACAAGTCTCTTTAAGAAACCAAGAATGTAAATGAACGTAAGGTCGACATTTTAGTATTGGTAATTTTTTGACCATTACCAGTTTCCAGGATTCGGGCTTTTGGTGTATAAACAGAAAAATTTTTCTTTGATATTTTGGCGATGCCATTCTTGGATAAGTAGCACTTAAAAATAACTTCTACGTGATGTAGTGTGTTGAAGAATTTTCTTCTACAATTCATCATCATCACTACTGCCTTTCGCTGCTAAGTCCGCTGCTGAACATAGGCCTCACCCAAGTAATTCCACAAAGCACGGTCCTGAGTCACCTATATCCATCGACTTCCTGCATGTCTTACCAGGTCATCACTCCATCTAGTGGAGGGGCACCCTACGCTTCGCCTACTGGTACAAGGCTGCCACTAGAGAATTTTTTTAACGGTTATTAGAGCTAATATGAGCGGCACATTGCCACTTCAGCTTATTAATTCGCCACATGTATGTGCATTCCACAATTATGTTATGTTAATAAAATGGCGTTGTAATGAAACAAGCTGTAAGGACATCAAATTTAATGAAATAAAAATAATGAAAATAGTAATTTTTTTTATTCATCTATTCATTATAGCCTATTAAAACCATAAGCCTCCATCATAAATTTGTTCTTTTTCGTAGTATTTTTGCCATATTGCCGCGCTTAGATGTTGTCAGGAACGTCCATCTAATGTTTCATTTCACTGTGCTCAGTCTGTGTATGTGTTTTGTCTTACGAAACCTTTGGCATTATATGATGGGGTAGTAGTGAGTGGTATAGTGACGGGCTACCACACGGATGTCTTAAAAATAGAGTAAACGTCAAACGATATGACGACGAACAACGTCACGACGAAGCGTTAACATTGTTTAATAGTCGAAGTTCAGTTACAGGTAAGTTACTTTGATCATCCTATTATACGCTGCTACTACGAGTTGAAGAACAATTTTACTGTAAATGGTTTTATGTATTAATTTGTTGTGTACTATGAATGTATGAATGTACTATTAATGCACTATTAATATCATCATCATCATTACAGCCCTTCACAAGTCCACTGCTGATTATAAGCCTACCTTAAGGAACGCCACAAAGCACGCTTCTGAGCCACCTGCATTCATCGACTTTCTGAATGTCTTACCAGGTCGTAACTCCATCTAGTGGGGAGACGTCCTAAACTTCGCCCGCCGGTACGACAACGCAACTCGATTACGCTGCTATTATATATGACCTATCTATTAGGATAATAAAATAATACTAACCTTGATCACTTGGTGAAGGCATACGTTGTCTAAGCGAGGCCTGAAACAAGAAATTATATAGTGTTATAAATTGTTCCGAAACAAAACTTAATTAAAAACGACACTTATTAAAATTCATTAATCAACGCTCGAAAAATACAAATGGAAATTAAGTTAAAATTAAAATATGAAACGTTTGAATGATAAAAAGCCTCCTTCCGAGATTGCATTTCGACAATTAACGCATTAAGACTTCTCTCGCCAATAAAGAGCAACTTTCTCTTAATTAACGGTCCCTGTTAAAAATTGAGTACAAATTCAAGTAGCAAGTCTCCCCAGCCGGGGCGGCATCTAGTGAATGGCCTGTAATATTTTAGTTTGTTTGAAACAAAAACGTCTCAAGCCCGAGGGGCCGAGAGCTGAGGAGCTGTCACGTAGACACAATAAGCCTTTTAATTCGATTCGTCAAGACGGACGCACGAGACAAAGGCCCCGAGTTATTCATTCAATGGGGCACTCTTACCTTTTCTTATTACTCCGTTTCGGCTTTCTTTCGTGTTAAATGTGAACGCACATGAGATTGCAGGAGAGGAAGTGCCAAAGGACCAATATTTTTTAAATATGTTTGATAACAACTTAAGTTAAGTTATTAAAATTACAAAATTAAATTGAAAAAAAAGTCATGTGCAGTTGTTGAATTTCTTATTTATTTCTGATTGATAAAGACCGTTTCGCATACAAGTCCTTTAAAATTATTCCATAATATCAATATTTTGAAAAAAAGAACCAGTACTGCTATTAAAATTACTGATACTGCCGTTAACCACTTCAAGTAGCTTAAAATGCTTGTGTTGGGTCTGATTCGTGATGGTAGTCGAACGACGGATTCGAACCAACGACTTTTAAGTTTGCGGTCTGTATTTAGTCCTCACAGACATGCAAAACACTGGACAAAATTAGTACAATTAAGATTTAAACAAATGATAACATAAACTTAAGAAATATTGATTCAACGTGAAACAAAGATCATGAATCGGAAATGACTCGTAGGGGTAGGCAGTGACTGCGAATTTCCATTTGGCCCGATCCTGATGTAACTTTCTCGCTTCTTTCATATCCATATCATACCAATATAAATTTTTGAAAACAGTTTTAATTTTTTAACATATTTCGTTACAAATTTACTTCTTCTGATTCTTAAGATTGGAAGGAATATATCTTAGGAATCTTCCCTCGTGTGTGTTCGACTCTCGAAGTGCACTTGATCCCGTATGTCGCCGTGACCCGACTACCGATTTACAGATAACTACTTTATTTGTTTCCACCACTCTTTTAAACCGTCCGAGTATATTGGTCGCATATTCCTTAAATCGATTTAGAGATAAATTTTATTTCAAGACTTAGATTTTGAATTTCGTCATTTCTGTATTAGTAAATTTTTAGAGAAGTTACGGATATTTTCTTCTTATTTGTCACTAGCCTGTAAAAATCAACTGGTGAATATAAACCTCTCTTCTTGTAGAGAGGAAGCTTCAGATGATGTTTAGCAGGCGGATTGGCGATTTCGGTTTCAGACGAGAGTATTTGGGGCTGCTGCCCTGGGTATTTTACGTGGCTCTTATCATTATTATCATCATTACAGCCTTTTAAAAAGTATATTGCTGAAGATAGGCCTGCCCAATAGACTACTTCACAGTTGTCATGCATAGCGGGTGGGTTATCAACTGCAGTATTTTATTATTTTAATTTTTTATCAGGAAGATGCTGTGGCCCTTCACCCGTTTTATTTCCCTCATGCATTGATATGGGGTAGTGGTTTTTCCAACACACACTCTCACGGAATACCGGCGTAAATCGGTAGCGCTGTGTTTCTTATGATGATTGTAGAGAACCCTCAAAAAGAAGAGTCCTTTTCATTGGGAATGAGGTTTTCGATCTTCGTCCTCAGGGGAGACAACGCATCTGCATTTCGATTCTTAATCGACAATAGATGATAAACATCAGGTGGACAGCGTGCTCGTTTATCAACCTCAATATATTCAATAAAATCATTCTATAAAACAAAATAACTTAAAGCTGCAACTGCCCAAATATACAACATTCGGACAGTTGCAGCTTTTATTAATTATACTATTTGCTTATTAGTGTTGTTAAATATATATTAAGCTACCGAATAAAATGCTTTTGTAGATGACATTTAAGCCTAAATTTTGTTTCAAGAGACATTATTGGAGATGATTTGTCATTAAAGCATCGTGTGGCCGCCTACTTGAAACGCCTTCTAATCGTTGCAGTTTGAAGTGTGCTATGTAAAGTAGATTTATCAAAGATCGATTGCAATAGTTAAAATTATCGTTCCTCTAGCCCTACTATATTTTAAAGCTTAGTAATGTATTGCATTCAGTTTTTTTTTTTATTTGAACAGAATTTTAAATTGTAAAATAGGTTTAGTTAATGCCATTTCCCTCAGTCTCGAACGAATCTCATTTAATTAAAAGACAGCTATTAGTTCTGCCCCGCCCTTACTCCACTGCTTACGATTTCCTCGATTTCAGTTAATTTGTAAAACCATCGAAACAAACGTAGATTAGATTTGTGATCAAATGTTTTCATTCAAGATGAAAAAACTTTTATCCTCTTAATCTCAGTTATTTCAATATTTGTTATACATTTTAGTCCTTATGATACTCTCTATTATGTACTAGCGATCCGCTCCGGCTTCGCACGGGTGATTTCTGGGTCTGGACAACAGCACAATCTGCCGGGTCCAATTATGCACTTAGACTATCCAAGAACCTATTCAAAACACACAGAAATTTCATCGGTTATGATATTTTTTTTTGTTTTTAAGTTTTAGCGAGACAAACGGAAAGCAATTGATTTTTATATACAAGGTTATTTTGCAATAACCGATCAAATTTAGAAAGAAGGTTTAGAATAAGTAATAAAGGCAAATGGAGAATAAAAATTAACTTAAAAAAAATCTCAAATGGTTGATCTCCATATATCATTGTCCACGCATATCGCTGAGGTTATTCGTAAGGTCCACCTTACCTTGCATTGGCTTAAATGTCTGCAAAGTGTCTTATCCCAGAGAGCTAAAATATCACTCGTCCTCACTCTTATCATACCTCTGTTTGATTATGCTGACGCCTGTTATTTGGATGCTACAGAAGAGTTCCTTAATAAACTTGAGTGCTTGCAAAATTAGTGTATCCGTTTCGTATTTGGGCTAAGAAATGTAACCGAATATCTCAGTTTCGCAAGCAACTCAAGTGACTCCCAATTCGACTTCGAAGGAGCACTCGATTGTTAGGTCTCCTCTATAACATCCTGTACAAACCATCCTCTCCCAAGTAAATAGAAGCCATTTATCATTCACCCATCCTCCGGATGAACCACGCAGATCTCTTGTTAAAACTTTTCTTAACTTTCCCGTCCATAATTCCGATTTTTACTCCTACTCCTTTTCTGTCCGAGCGGTTAGGTTAAGGAACTCACTACTGCCTAATATAAGAAATTCCGAAACTTTATTGGCATTTAAGAAACGTGTTAGAGATGATTTCTTTGCATACTGTTAATTAATATATATTATTTTATTATATTAGTTAGTTTTAATATATTATATGTAATTATCGTATGTATTATTTTATTTTATATAAAGTATTATTTAATGTAATTTACGTAACATTTGGTTTATTATTTATTCATTAGTAGTAGTAATGTATCCACAAAGTCTGCCTTTTTAATGTACTTTCCTTTATGGGTATA
Source organism: Parnassius honrathi (assembly GCA_018247895.1). Classification (NCBI taxonomy): domain Eukaryota; kingdom Metazoa; phylum Arthropoda; class Insecta; order Lepidoptera; family Papilionidae; genus Parnassius; species Parnassius honrathi. Next base: position 12,381 of record DWHP01003245.1, read on the forward strand.
TTGGAAGATATTTCAGCAATTTATGGAATAAGTCCTAAATTTTATTGTAATTTTTTTTGTTGTATGTTCAATTTGGGATAATTTCAAGTAAAAGTAGAAGCCTTATTTCCTCGTATTTTTAAAACCTTCAATAACGGTATATCATTAATTGTATATTTGAACAATTTGGCTACTGTTTGAAAAATAACCCTGTATAGAGATTATGTATAAAGAAATATCGTTATTGAAATGAAACCCGCTTCTTATTTTAAATTGGTATATTTGTTTGGAGAATACAAAACATCGTTAAGTTACAGATAATAAAACTAAAGTTACGACCCATTAACGGCTCACAGCTGGACGAAGGCCTTCTCTCACTTCTGAAAGGGTGATGTCACGATAAGCCAGCAATGCACACTGGTGGACTTCACATAATTTTGAAGCGTGTTATTCCTGAGACATGCAATTTTTTGATTTATAATCAGTACTTTGAAATTAACAATTTCATTATTGCCGGTGGAAATCGAACCCGGGTTGCTCGCGTACAGTGAAAGTACGGCGTTAGTCTCTAAGCCACAAAGGTACAATTACAACATAGTTATTAAGAAATACGATAACTCGAGTAATATAACAAAAACTGAACGCCCATGCATCATTCGTCTTAATTTTAGTTAGCAAACTGAGCCCTCGCGAATCTCAGTTGCAATTAACATTCGTACTCCATTAGTGTAATTAAAGAGTTCTCTATTCGCATTTACGTGCTTTTCGTTAATAAACAAGCCCGGGGACTGAACTAATGATTTATTGTTTCTATAGTACAGTCAATTGCAATTAAATGCTCATTTAGCACGTGATCGAAGGATAACATTGTTGGGGAACTATGGTAAAAATATTTTTAACGACGTCTTTATTTTATATATTTATCTATTTATTAATAGGAGTTTATTGGAATTTAATCTTTAAAAAATGTTTCATAAATAGCGCACAGTAAGAAAAATAATTGGATAGTAAAATCAAAGTGAAGACGTTATGGTTGTCTGTGCAACATATTCGCGCATCCCATAGCGCGTAATAAATAACATAATGCATTTTAATGACATAGTATATTTGATATTTATTAATATATTTTTATTGGTCATATTTTTATGTATATTATATTTCCATCAAATCGTTATAAATAAATATATGGGTTTATTTACTTTCTTTGCATAATGTATATATTTTAACAC
>DWHP01003246.1:0-13588 GCA_018247895.1 Parnassius honrathi
GATGTGTCTGTTGTGACGCTCTGTCATCTCTTACGACACCTTTTTTAACGGATTTGCTTATGCTGTTACAACACGGTCATTTCGCTGTGTAGTTCCGGCGTAACGTTTTTTCTGTACTTAAAATATGTAACTTTATATCTCTTTGGATAAATTTCAAACGCAATTGAAGTCTATTTACAGCCTCGTTAAGTAATCTGGACTGTTTTTTTTCTATTTATAAAACTTTTATAAAATATTATAAAACTGTTCATCGCGTTTCATATAGGTAGGCGTAGCTTATCAGCGTCTGCAGTTAAATTCGGTATCGCATAATGAATTGAATTGGATTCGATTTTTTATCAATCACCTTAAATTCATATAGTCGATATTTCTAACATATTGGGAGCGCCTAAGTTTATTTGTTGATTACTTTACTACGTTTATTTGTTGATTGATATTGTTGGTTTTTTTAGTAACGTTTTGCAATGGCGGTAAGATTAATTTTATAACGAGCGTTGTCCGTAATTATTTTTCCGCCTGGCAACGATTAACCTTATGCTTAAATCACATCACTTAATTTTGTATCAACGCACAAATATTTTATTTGTATGTATAAAAAGGATTTTTATTGCCCTCGATTCTCTGACATTGCACTGAAGCTTTTATTTATTCCTTTGGTCGTATAGAGTTGAATAGAATATTTTCATTTAATATAGATTACATGTAACTCTTATTGTAAATCATTTACTTTTATCACTGGTTCGGAAAAAAAACCTCTGTCCTGTAAAAATTATCCTATAAAGGTTATTTATATTGTTTATCTGTAAGTTAGGTCGTGGTATTGGGTGAACACTTTAACTTGGAGCCATAATCTCTGTAGTCAGATAGTCCTGTAGGTAACATGATTATCTATGTAAATGTATGTATGAGTCCTTAAGGTATAACTGCTATGAAATATCGCAATGCCTAGAAACAGGTTCACATGTGTAACGTTCCAAGTCCATTCTTCAGACTTGTTCCTTTATCTTAATGTTAGCACATAAAATATATATATATATAAGGTATTTCTACAGATTTAAAATACTCGTAAAATAATCGACAGGTTACAGAAATAGGTCAAGCGTTGGCCCAGATCCCACCCGATGTTGAGCGCTGATAAAGTCGTGGGTGGTTAATACGGTAGCTTAAAGACTGTTTCCGATCCTGTCAGCAACATATTGTAGTGGCGGTGTAAGCATATCCCCTACCCTATATCGTCCCATAAGTGTCGTAAGAGTTGACAGAGGCGTAGTAAAAACAGAATAGTAGGATAACTCCCGCGCCGCGCGAGTCTTGATTGCCTACTGTTGCAGGTTGTCACTGACTTTTTGTTTAACAGCTAAGTTTCATTCAGTTTTATAAGTAGTCATAACATTTACAAACATAATACATATAGATACGTACCTGTGCATTATACTTGTTAATCATTTCTTTAGTTTCCTCTCAAAGAATCAAAGTTTGTCAAAAAAAATCTTCGTTTACATTAAAACACATGCCAAATAACTAAAATATTGAAGCATATGGTGTCAGCTCAGATGTATTATTTAAAATTAATTTAATCTGATGTGATATAAGATATTTATGATATTATGTACTTATGAACTGTGTAATGTACTTATGAAGATATGTAATGTCTATAAATCTAGTAATATAACCTATAGGTTAGGTTACTAGATACATCGATAGATCAATTTAATAATATACCAATGTAAAGAAAAAAAATTGTAAAATATCAGTGCCATAAGCTTCACACGTTACACTCTATTTTTTCCATATGGTAAAAAAGATCGGTATAATATTTAGACTAGTGTCGTAATCAAGCATTTAACGTTGCTGTGGCAGCCAATACGACACTTGAATTTCTCTTTTGTGTTTTTTTGAAGAAAATTTTTCGTTTGGCTGATTTGTATAATTTTTATTGCGTTGTTTATTTAGTTCTTGGATACTTGATAGTAGTTTGATAGTCTCGGGTATCTTCGTTGTTCACTTGTATTGTATTACGAAAGAAAATGACCTAACGATAGCTATATTGCGTTGGATAATTTTAGTGATGAGATAAATATTCAAAAGTATCAAATTATCAGCAAAAATCACCACATGATTTTTGCTGATAATTACATACACTTACAAGGATATTATATCCGTCATCACGATTTTTGCTATTTAGTATTAAAAATAATATCTATAAAAATTCCGCCAGGTAGTTTGAACTGTTGTGACTATAGCGGCTTTTTCTGTAAGTGTAAACTGCTCACAGTGTACTCAACTAACGATTTAAGGTCATGGTGAACATTCAGTAGTACAAACTCGAGAAGGACTGTGATGCCCCTGGACATGCTTTTGGCGAACGATAGACGTAAGTTTGAAAAATGGAGATTCTGATAGGAGAAGATTCTATCGTCTATGTTGATGGTGACAGTCGTGTGGTTTTGTCCCACGTAAGGAATGTTTATATACATACATAAATTGCAGTTGTTTATGAACCAGCGCTTCGGTGAAATTAAGCCACTTAAGCATTCTACATTACATAGAACCAAGTCTCACAGAACGGCGGTACCATATGAGAATATCGACAATACTCTCACTGACGCATTTGCTCAGCACGGTGAGTATCGGCCAATCTTTAAAGAAATGCATCGCTTACCTCATTTTTTGACGTATAATGTTCACCCGTGATCTTAGGTATTGCAACCTACACTTTACATGTCACGAATAAAAAATAATAATATAAAAATACGTACTATAATATAGATTATAATCCGTGATAGAATATGTGTAAATCTGTTTCATTCAAAACGTGGTATTCGCGTAAATTGGGAGTAAGACACCGCCACATTCCTGACTCCGGGCAGCTACTGAGAATTTCTTGACAGAAAAACTCAATAATTGATTTTCTGTCCCGACCCGAGATGCGAACTCAGGACCCCGTGATCAGCAGTCGTACTACTACAACCACTAGACCAACGAGGCAGTCAAAATAAACATTTAGGGATTATAAGACGATGGGAATTTCAAATAACTTACTATGTGTGAGGTCTGATACTCCAACTGTCCATCCGTCCGCCAAGCGTGATGATTAAGACAGGTCCACCATTAAACGGGAAAGTCCCGTGTCCACTAGTGGATTTTTAAGGGTTGGTGATTAAGAAGAAGAACAACGAGTATCTCAGTTATCGATACATCCTATATAAAGTCCACTGCTGAAGATAGAACTTTTCCATAAATTGTCTCATAGACAGGATAATTGCCATCGTTGCCACGTTTGCCAAGCGGGTTGGCAGCCGCATTTTTTTATTTTTAGTTGTTATTTCAAGGACAAAGCAAACCGTGTCTCGTACCGGTAGGCGAAGCGAAAGACATGCAGGAAGTCGATGGATGCAGGTGACTCAGTGGAACAGTGGACATGTAATGGTGATGATGATGATTATTTAAAAGACGCTGCTGCCCATCTTTAGGTCGGCTTCCCTCCCTAAATGGGGTCGTGGATATTTTTACATCGTCACTACGCGGTAACACTGTCACAGCCCGCTTTCGTTTTCGCCCTTGATAACTGTTGAGATTTATTTTACGTACGAAACTCTCAACATTTCATATCACAATACAACTTGATGCCCTTAAATGGATAAAGGAATTTGTAAACAGTCTCGCGCCTCTCGCAGACCGCAACACTCTGGCAAGGTCGCAATATGATATTGTAGGTTTTGTGGTGGATTGTAAATGTAATAGACGATCGTGTGGCCTTAATCAGATTACTGAGTAGTAGTACGTATACTATACGTGGTAGAGCCACGCTGCAGCTATATTATGGTTGTAGCATGGAAGGGTCGGCTCGAGAGGATAGGATAGGGTTACGAACGAGCACACAGTCCACCTGATGGTAAGTGGGTGCTGTGGCCCATAGACATCTACATCTATCTTCAACTAAAGAATCAAAATGCAAATGCGTTGTCATCCCTGAGGAGTAAAATGGAATGCCTCGACTCCAATAAAAAGGGTCATCGGTCTCTACACTCACCACACGAAGCACGACAGCATTACGCTGCTATTTTACGCTGGTGTTCTGAGAGCGTGGTCATGCTCCGGTCATGCTCCGGCCAAGCCGACGCATTCCTGCTACAACTACAATGTAAGTTCGTTTGTCATTTCCATTTTATAAAAAAAAAAACTAAGTCTGGGTTCCAATCCCGAAGTCATAATTTGTGTAAAAAATCGAATAAGAAGGCTTTTTGTACTTGTCACTTAAATATATGACCCACACAGTTATTAACCTTTAGTAGGTTATTACATGTTATTTTTCCAAGCATAAGGCCAATATTATTTAAAAAAACACATTAAACAATTAAATAAAATTATTGAATTTAAAAACGAAAAGAAAGAGGTTTCGATTAAAAAGCATACCCGGCTGTCGTCTTATCAGCCGCCATCATTGTAATTAACTTTAAAAAAACCTGTAGCAATCAAATTTAATTGCTATGTTAAATATGTTACGTAAATTCGTAACTGAATCGCAGCGTGTTATAATTTTTTATACGCAAATAAATTACGCATTATGGACTTTCTTTCTTCCCCTTTTCTTGGCATTTTTATCTTTGTTTATGCACTCCTACTATAATCGGTTGCCAGGGTCAAGTCGGAATTTATACTTTTTAATAATTTATTTACAAAATTCTTCGAAATATTTTTTAAGTTAAAAAGTTTTAGGGATATTTCGGCGACAGCTTAATCCAGCAGACAGATGACGTTGATAGTAATTCAAGGCGCTGAAGCGCCAGTGATGCGCTTATTTTGTTTTATTGTCTGCACAAATTGTTTGCAAATATATTATACGAAATCGCATTTTTTTACGTATCCAATTTTATTTTCAACCATTATTTAAACGGTAATACTCAACTTGTATTCAACTTACATTCAACCCCCTAGCAGTCAAATTCCCGTCAAAACCCCTTTTTGGACTTAATAGATTTTTATGAATTTAAAGCTATATATAGAACATAAATATAAGTCTAATGGGTAATGAGGTCCAATAAGATTCCGCTTATCGGATGTTGCTGCTCGTGGCAAGTGAATTTATTTGTCACACAATGTGTGATGATCACACCGTGTCATCATCACTGAACAGTTTCGTTTTAAATAAAAGTTTCTAGTTTATGTATGAACACAAACCAATGCCTCAGTGGTGTGGTTTACATTTTTTACACATTTTAACTCTTTTTCAATTCTACTACTTTAAGAATATTCGTATTATTGAATATCAATTTCTAATATACTGGACGATCTTTCTTACCGTCTGGAAAAAATAGGGTGTAACATGTGAACGGGGTAAAAGCCTATGGCACTGATATTTTACAAAAAATAAAAACAAAAATTTTGAAATTTTTTTGATCAATTACTTTGCCCTTGACCCAGCGAAGTGACAAGGTCAAAGATGCCTACTAAATTTATTTTTTTATTGTCGTTCGTAAATTATGGTGGATATGATTTGAATTTCGGTGGATTTTAATTAATTTATTTATTTAATTCAAAATTTTTATTTATACTTTTTATAAAATATAAGTGACAAAGGCTTCTACTCTGTTCACATGTTACACTTAACTTTTTCCAGACGGTAAAAAATGTCATCCAGTATATAACTAATAAAAAACCTTTACACTTTACTAATAATTTAACTTCAACGCCATGAGATCTGTTAAATATTTCACCTCATTTCAAAGTGGCCGCCCGAAACAGTTATTGAAGTTTTCAATGATGAAATACGACATGATCAAGTAATATTTAGCAATTTCTGTAGACTGAATTGATTGTTTCCGCAGGTTTTAAATATGAAAATAAAAGTCCTACCATTCTGGTCTAGCTTTTCATTGCTAGCAAAGGTGAGAATCGGTAATCTTCACAAGCCCTCGATATACATTTCCGTATTCATGCAAGTTGCCTCACGATGTTTTCCTTCACTGCTCAGCAATCAGCTCTAAGAATCATTGTGATTTTGAAACTCAGTTTTATCAGTGGGGAAGAAAATGGTAAAATAACAGAGTCGACATAGCATGTCGTAATGTTCTAACGGTTCAACATATTATTCCGCATAGCAGTACAAGAAAAAGGAAAAATGCATTGACACTAGGGAATGCAAAACTGGCCCAAATTAAAACCCGGTTTTTTATTCGAATTTCTTACAAAAAACCCGGTTTTGGTGAAACCGGTTATTCTTTGTATATATTATATTGTTAAACTGCATGTGAAATTCAGGCTTATCTTTTACTTTACTTTTACGTACCTATTAAAAGGAAATACATATTCAATGAAAGTGCAGAAACTTATTAAAGAAAAAGTTTAAGATTAGGTAAAACGACACAATAACGGGTGAAATTCAATCTTTGTAAATATATTGACAAGACGAATAAACATGGATGTCTGTTATTTTCATCGGTATAAATTTAAACAAAACAAAATAAAAGGTTGTAATTAGATTAATATGAAAAGTTTCAACTCGCTCTTATTTTGTTCCGTTTAATTTTAGTACTTTAAAAATTGAAAACCAATTACAGACGTCGATCGGTCTTCTTAATATATGTATGTAGTTATACATCACATTTGTATGCGGACTCTTGGACGTTTTAGTAAGAAAATGAGATCTTAAGAAAAGTACAGTATTAAGAGTGGCATATCATTAAGACGAGACCGTATTTTGCTGCAGAAATAACCAGCTGTCGAAATTGCACGTTCTGATTCGACACTTGTGGGTTTGGTCGTGATGAGAGCTTTGTATGCCTTTGTTAAAAACCTCATCACCGCCATTATCACGTAATCCCATTTCACATAACACCATTTTTTCCGTTTTTATATCAGTATAGCTCTTTGTTGGTTTCAATGCATGCATGAGCTTCTGTTTGAAACTTGAAAGTAGGAGTTGAAGAAGCAATGTTCAACCTCTAATATTCTGCCAAAGTAATACTGTCGTCATCGTCAGTGACCATTTTCGATACGATAGATTTTATGGAATCTGTGGTTGGTTTTTGAAATATAGAATCACTGTCAATGTCATCGAACAATACTACGATACATTGAAATAATACTAGTTTTTACGGATTTTATCGCGTATATTTAACTTTTGAAATACCCGACGTTTCGAGAGCTTTACAGCACCCATGGTCACGGGGGGGGGGACCCATCTAAGTATTTCAGAACACCTTGTATTAAAAGGTATCTCACCTATTCTCTTTCGTAAAGCTGTCTGAAGTTCAAAACTCAGACTACCGTGAAGGCATGTTTCGTGAGTTATCCGAACATACATTTTAACGCAGTGTCAGCTGTAAGCAGAGTGGCAACTTCTAAGTAAAAGTCTTCAATAACTTTTTTTACTATTTCGAGTTCTTCTTTTAATCGATTTAAAGAGGTAATTTCATCGTCTGTGAAACGAATATTCGATTTTAAGTCCAGCAACGATTTCTGTATATCATAGATTACTAAAACCTGTCAACCAAATCGCCTAATGAACTCCATGTCGTTTTGCAGTCCAAAATCATACGTAGTTCATGGCACAAACTTCTAATTTAAATACTTTTATAGCAGGTCATCATTTTTAGTAGCAGATTTTTTAAAATTTTCACAACCTGCCTTACTTTTTGAATCAAGTCTGTACGTAGTATTAATTAGAAACACTAGACCTTTGTTTATTTTCTGTCTCAACTGATACACAGTCTTCTTCATCGTCACTATCAGAGTCAGATAGATTAGCATTTTTTGCTACAGCATCATACGTTGTTACACTAGCTACTTGATGTTTTTATAGAGTATCTCTATTGTGATTCCGGGAATCACGTGGTGTTGCTATTTGAAAATAATAAGAAAATTCGAAAAACCGGAAACGTGAAAAAAATAACAGGGTTTTTAAATAATTTAAATATGCCAAAAAACCGGTTTTTCGGTTTTCGGGTAACCCGGTTTGCATTCCCTAATTGACACTAACTCTCACTTACATTTTATACGAAATATTTAAAATTAAACTTTTAACAAAAATTAAAAGACGAATTCAAAAATATGAACATAATTAAATTATTCTCCACAATAACTTTTGAAGTCCGTGCTGTATGCATAGAAGAATTTAAGCCCCGACCTCTGAAGCTATTATGTAAAAATTATTTTTTTATTATTTCTGGTCCCATTTTGGTCCGGTTACCGTGCAGGTGCGGTGTAAGAATATCCACTACCCTATATCATCCAGTGGGTGTCGAAAGAGGGGACAAGGGAATAAAACCAGGAAATGGGCAGCAGCGTTTCCCTAATAATGAAAAAAAAAAAATTGTTTCCAACCCGCTGATCAAGCGTGGTACTCGTAACTAAGGCAAATATACCCTTATGACGCAATCTATGGGGGAGGCCTATGTTCAGCAGTGGACTTTATTGCGCTGTAACGGTAACAGTGGATCTCAGAATTAGAATTGTCATGTTTATGTGGAAGTTATATAACAAAAAACAATGTGACTACTATGTTATTTGCTTAGCATAAAAGACAACAAACGCGATATTGGCTTTGCGATCGTGAATGTGCGATACGATGTCTTTGTTACCTTTCACTTATTTCACAATTTTCCATCTAAATCCATATTTTTTGCTAAATAAGGCCCAAATAATTCGCAACTGTTTGTTCTTTGTTTAGCCCATGGAGGATTACAGAAGTAATTTTTCGTACGGTACAGTATTTAATTTTGTTTTGTTATTTAAGATCGGCTTTTACTTTTCGTGGATTTTGGCCGAAGCTGCCACGCTTGGCAATCGAGTTGGCAACCGCGATGCAACTGCCTATCTTCTATTTCATTTCTTCCCATCGCTTCTTGGGACACCCACGGCATATGGGGTAGTGGATTTTCTAATGCATTGCCTCACTTTCTTAGAGAGCCTGTGAAATCTTTTAATTCGCATGAAGCTACGGCGAGGTTTCTATCCTGCTCTAAAACTATTCAGAAATGACGGGAAGGCAAGAAGTGATAGAAGTCAAACGTAATATAGGCTATTAATTTGAAAACTTTTTAATTACTGCATTTAGAGCTAAAGCCTTAATAAATATGATAATGGGTATAAACAACTTTTGATAACGAGACAACAAATCATTATACGTTGTTTTAACTTTGATACATCAAAAAGTTAAGCTACACGCTTAAAGTTTTCGAGAAGTCAATGACAAACAATTGTCGAAAGGACAATGACCCGAGTGGTTAAATTAGCAACACACTTGATATATTCAGTGTATTATTCTCGAAAGGATTTAATACAGTTTCATTTCGCGTTCCTGACTTGTAACACGATACGGCCTACGCCAATAAATAAAATTTGGGTACGGGACAGATTGATGCGAAATTGCTTAGGGTTCTGTACAAAAGTTAATACAAATACAAGTTTTGTTACAACAATTCGTACATCAACATATTTAGCCTTAAGCTCACTAGGTTTAGGTCTAAGGCGACAGAATTCGAGGGGCAACGAAATTTAAATGGTGAATAAAACACAATTTTTTTAAATTTTTGTTTTCGAATGGACGTCCTTGCATGATATTTTTGGAGCGGTGAAATGAAATGGCAGATGACGCTGTAACAACCACGAACTACCTTATAAATATAAAACTGGATAGATTGCGATAGGCTGGTCTCGTTCAATAAATGGACGACGCAAGAACACCTAAGAGTCTGATGGTAACTAATCCCGAAAGACGATGAATTCGGGGAAGATCAAAGCCTTGTTAAATACCCAGCGTAGACAGGGATACCAAAATAGAGAATCATAGAAAGTTGGAAGTTCTCGTAGTATATATACTTACCAAGTTTTTTGATAGCGTCGGGTGACAAACGAGCACGCAGTCCACCTGACGGTAAGTGAATGCTGCGGCCCGTAGACATCCACATTTATCTTCTACTAAGGGTCAAAATGCAAATGTGTTGTCACCCCTGAGGACTACCATACGAAACACAGCAGCATTACGCTGCTATTTTACGCTGGTTTTCTGTTAGAGCGTGGTCCCGCCCCGGTCAAGCCGACCCATTCGTGCTACAAGTATAATATTGCTGTAGCGTGGCTCTACCACGTAATATCAAGTTGATCAATGAATCCCAAAACCGGTTGCGATTCGGTCTACTATAAGAACTTATTTAAAAATTGATTAATTTATTTCTCTACTACAAAATATTTTTAGATAATTTAAAGGTTTTTACTACAAGAATTATTTTTCTATATCAACCTTTACAAAACAAAAATACTATAAAGCAGGGTTTATGTTTTTTTTTAATTACCATTATTTTCACTGTAAAAAGATTACCTAAAATATCGGCGTCCTGAACCTTGTTCCCTGCTGCCCGATCAGTCTCGCGTCGGCTTTCGATCGGGAAAGTGTGTCGCTTACGATCAGAATACACATTACGCGACAGGACGACGTCAAATTAAAATGGGAAATAACCACAATAAAAATAAGAAGCGAACGAGTTGGCGTAAAGAAACAGACATAAATATGATAAACCTAATGAAATGAGTATCTAACGACCTATCTAATTACAGTATTAGTAATAACAAACACGTCGGTACATAGTATACGTCGCACGGGGAAGTGAGGGCGAAATTAGAATTTGATCTGTGGTAGTATAGGCCGTTAATGGTACGTTTCTACTGCAGTCCATGGAAAATTGCAGTCAACTTCACATTAAGGATGGCTACTGATGCGTTATCATCTCTGAAGACTAAGATGAAGAGCCTCATAAAAATGGTCTCCAGTTTTCTACACTTACTTTACGAAACACAGCAGCTTTATTCTGCTATTTTATACTGGCAATACGTACTGATTGTACGTATTGTGATCTCCCGATTGCTGCCTAGCCATTTGCATACGTAAATACAGTGCCATTTCCAAATATCGTATTGTAAACATCATATTTGTCAGCTTGATTACTTAAAATAGATGACTTTTGTAATACTTGAACTTTAAGTGGTAGAGCAATGCTGCAGTTATATTTGGTAATACCTACAGTTGTCGCACGAATGGGCCGGCTTAACCGGGGAAGGACCACGCTCTTAGAGAATACCTGCGTAAAATAGCAGATTAACGCTGCTGTTTCATATGGTGAGTGGAGAAAACGGGAGATTATTCTTACTGGAAATGAAGCATCCATATTAGTCTACAGGGGTGACAACGATTTTGCATTTTGATTCTTAACCGAGGATAGATGTACATGGCCCATAGACATGTACATCTATCGTCGGCCATATGCCATATGACCCTGTAGGCCATCCCTGGAACTTCCCGCTAATTTCAAATGCAAAGCACTCCAAATTTCACCAAATTATGACGTTGACTATGAAATATAGGAGTAATTTAGAAAAATATTTTTTTTTAATTTTCGTTAACTATATCTCACGAACGAATCAACCAACTTTGACCAGACCGGCGGCGATAGACGTAGTTTTTCGAGGTTAAAAGCTGATTAGTTTTTGCAATCGATCCATTCCATCCAGAGTTAGTCCAAATAAACAGTTTTACAAAATTTTTATTTCTGAGATTTCTTAAAATCTACCGGTCCGAATTAGTTAAAATTCATAGGAAGTCTAAGTATGATGAAACACTGGAAATCCGCTTAGTTTCATTTCAATCGATCAAGCCGTTCAAAAGCTATAAGAGGTTTACATACATCCACACACATACACACATATACATACAGACATACGGACACCATCGAATAATTGTCAGGATCAGGGTCCTGTGACCTCAAAACATCAAGATTTGATGAAAACTCAAACAAAAAAACGGGGTAAAAACAATAACTTCCCGATTTTTAAAAATATTCAATTTTCTTGCCGGGAAGTTAAAAATCTATTTAAGACTTCTAGCAGGAATATAAGGTCATAAATATTTATAATACATAATTAAAATACAACCATTACGGAACCATAAAAAGATATATATATCGTTCGTCGAAATTGGAGCGAGCTTTTGTGGGCCCACTGCCGGTTTGGTTTTGTTTATGTTTGTTTATTGTATGTGTAATATTTACCACGGGGCTCGTAAATCCATTACCGCTCGATGCAAATGTTGCATTAAAATATAAGTGGTATACATTGAATACGTTTAAACGGCGTTTTACGCGTAAAATTTGCAAGTTTTATCTTATGATTTCTCAAATCATTACATTTTTTCTGCCAAAATAGTAATATCTAAACATAAAGTAAAAGCCCATATACACGTCCCACTGTTGGGCACAGACCTCACCTCATTTCTGAGAGGGTTTATTAATCTTTTACACTATTTAAACATATTAATCTATTATTGAAATTCCCCCAAAATAAAATTATTTTAAATATTTGATACCTTAGTACTAAAATATTTTATTAATCTAAAATCAGAAACCAATCTGGCTTACACAGGTTTGAACTCAGATTTTAATGATTGAACAGATCAAAAATTTTAAACTTTTGCAATTAAATTTTATCTTAATAGAACATTGAGGCCGCAAACTTTTTTCTTATTTGAACTAAAAAAAATTACGCTGCTATCCCGAAGGTATTTTTTTTTCTAATTTTCGTAAATTACGAATCATTTATTCATTTATTTAAAATAACCCAACAAAAAAATATATAAAGACTTTTAATCGTATAGATAGAGAATGTTGTGGTTGTGCTACAATCAAGTAAATGAATCTTATAATAAAACAATCAAGTTGATAAATGTGGTAAACGTTGTATGGCAGAATGATCACCGCTGTAGCTTACCCTGGAGAATTAGGCTGTGTTATAGCACCTTTTCAATAACTACACATTCTATCACAAGAGTCGTGTCAAGAAGCACCTTGCACCTTGTGGCTGTCGTGGCCACAAGAAGTGCTTCTTGACTAGCGGACAACTCAGTACCGTGATCTTTATCATCAGTGTTGTTAAGTGCCCGAAACGTCGGTAAATAAAAAAGTTAAAATTAAACGCGATAAAATTCGTAAAATTAGTTTTATTCTAAAAATAATATTTCATTACCTTAATAATATGCCATTAATAAAAAAATCATCAAGTAGGTAGAGCCACACTGCAGTATTAGACACCTATTAACTGTATAGTTGTAGCACGAGTGGGTCGGCTCGACCGGGGATGGACCAGGCTTTAACAGAATACCGGCGTAAAATAGCAGCTTAATGCCGTTGTGTTTCGTATTGTGAGTGTTGAAAATCGGAGACCCCTTTTTACTGGAAAAGAGGCATTCCATCTTACTCCTCACGGCTTACAACGCATCTGCATTTTGATTCGCAATCGAGGATAGGTGTAGATGTCTATTGGCCACAGTAAACACTTACCATCACATGAACTGTGTGCTCGTTTGTCACCGCATCCATACTAGTATAATATTATAAACGCGAAAGTGTGTTTGTTTGTTTGTTTGTCCTTCTTTCACGTCGCAACAAAGCGTCGGCATGGCATGATTTTTTGTATGGGGATAGTTCGGTGGCTGTAGAGTGACATAGACTACTTTCTTCAGTGGAAAAACATATCATTCCCGTGGGAAAATCGAATATGTTGCAAAATTAAATTCAGCTAGGTGGCGCCACCGTGATTC
>DWHP01003247.1:0-13588 GCA_018247895.1 Parnassius honrathi
ATAGCCATCGTAGTCCTACTGTACAAACACTTCAGCACTTCGATATACCGACAGTCAACTTGGCACCGCTGAAGAGACTGTAGCACCATAGCACCACCCAAATTTCGTACAGAATCAAAGGCTTTCTCATAATCCACATACGCCAGGCAAAGTGGCACATTGTACTCTTCGGACGTCTGTACAATTTGCCGATATATGTGGTCTATGGTACTAAGACCTTTTCGGAAACAGGCTTGTTCGGGAGGCTGGAAGTCGTCGAGTCTAGGTGCGAGATGATTGGTGGCTCTCGAAAACAGCACGTAGACGCGACTCAGAAGGCATACCGTTCTGTAGTTCTTCAAGAGAGAGTTGTCACCTTTCTTGAAGAACAAGACCATCGCACTTCTGCTCCACGCCTCCGGAGTAATGCCACTATGGAGGACGGAATTGAAGAGCTTCTGAAGTACTATAAGTACTGGTGTTCCACCCGCTTTCAGAAGCTCCGCTGTGATTCCATCCTCGCCTGGGGCCTTGCCGTTTTCAAGGTGCTGGAGAGCCATTCTAATATCGCCCAGACTGATGTCCAGGACATCATCGGAACAGTGTCGGATAAGACTTGCTCTTGGTCCGTTCTCACATTTGCGTGTGGCTCCAACGAACCAGAGTGACCGATACAGCCCAACAGAATAGTAAGCAGAAGTGGCAATGGGCCGGCCATATAGCTCGAAGAACCGACAACCGTTGGGGAAAAAAGTTTCTCGAGTGGCAGGCTTGGACCGGGAGGCGAAGTGTAGGGTGACCCTCGCTAGACGGAGTGACGACCTGGTAAGACATGCAGGAAGTCGATGGATGCTGGTGGTTTAGGACCGTGCTTTGTGGCATACCTTGGGGGAGGCCTATGTTCATCAGTGGACTTGTGAAGGGCTGTAGTGATGATGATAATGATAATGATCTGTTACGTTTGAATAAATCAATTCGAGCTGTACACAACATTGTTTAATATACTTGTTATGTAACATTTCCATATTTATCTTTATAATCAACTAATAATAAATTTATCATAACTAATTTGTCTTCCCAAACACTTAATTATGTAATACTTCCCATACACATAAATTATGTTAATGTATTCTATAGTAAAATAAAGTCAAAGACCTACATCCCACTTCTGGGACGGCCTCAGGCCTCCTTTCTTTTTTTGAGAGGTTTATGCAGCATTTAGTCCATTGCGCTGCTGCAGTGTATGTTGGTGGACTTTACATGTCCTCAAATTATTTGAGAGGTAGACATGCAGGTTTGCTAATGATCTCTTTTACCGAAGAGTATGTGGTTGGCACTTAAAATTAAAATTAACAGTTTAGTGGTGACGAAAGAAATAGAACTTAAGTTGCTCGTGTACCGTGAAATTCACACCAAACGCTTGACCTTTAGCAAGAGCTTCAGCACTGCCAGAAGTTTGCAATGTATGCTGCACATATTATTGTGCATTATATTTATAAATACACGACCCATTTAAGTACCTAAGAATTTGATTGCGTTTTCAAAAGTGTGCAAGTTTTACAAATTACCTAAAAATTATTATGCAGGTGTTTGTCCATGTGAAATTTATGTATACAAACTGAAAGAAATAAATAGTCTCCACGATGCAAAAACCAGAAAAAATCTAAGATATTATTAACGTGCTTTTTTTTTTTCAAATATAAATAATATGATTATATTTCATTTCAATAATTTATAAAATTTTGTATAATTTTTGTAGCTTAAAATTGATATACTTGTACTAGTAGGGTTATTTTTACGTTAAGTATCCTATACAAATAACAATGTGGGTTACACAATTTGACTGCAAAAACAGACATGGCAATATGTTAGCTTCATCATTTGAATTACTAATATCGTTGATTTTAAGATTTTAGATAGATCTAAATGTTCCTTCTATATGATAACTAGCTTTTGCCCGCGGCTTCGCTCACGCAGAAAACCTACCTAAGGAAGTACCTAAGGGTTAAGACTATTTATTTTTTCAGTCTATGCTGAAAGTACTTCTTTATATACTACATTAGAAGTTCTGCTTTCAAATGCTAATAAACACAAGTTGTTAGATGCAGCTCACTCTCGAGCAGGCCACGTAAAACTGGCCGTGCGAGAAGCAATCTCTCCTAAGATCAATTCCTGCTGTTTTCAGCAACTGACTCTGAGACTTATTGATCTTTATTGCGAAACGGACCATAAGGGGGAATTGCAATCTTTTAAACTCGAATGGGTATTCCGTTGGTATAAGTGGTATCCGCAGTATATATACCGATTCATATCGAGCACAGCCCAAGTAAATATAATGGCCTCTACCACGTTTTTATGTAAGGCTTTCACACGCTACCTGGTCCCATTGCACAACTTAGGCGGAATGAGATTTCTCAGTAGCATTACTGGAACTCCCACTTTGAGGATAAGAGTGTGAGATGGTAGACCAGGTGGGTTGGGTGTACTTAGGAACTCCATAGGTTAGTGTATTGTATCATCCGTATGCACAACAGTGTCCACAGATTTGTACTTATATTCTTCACCTACGAACGACTTCGACAAAGTGTCATTAATGACGGAAGCCTGATCGTACTTAGGTGTGAGAATTGCACGTTCGCACAGCCACTCTGTGGATTTGCTGTGTAAGTTGTGAAAATCTGGATATATTCAGGTTGTTAAGTCGTCAACAGTCGACACACCTAAGACAAGATGTGGTGCAATTGTAATTTTCGGCAATTTCCGGCAGAGTCTGACAGAAGTCTCCAGTTAACAACACGGTGACTCCATCCATCATGTAATCGTTTCCTTTGATATCTTTTAGAGTTCCGTTTTGGTGCTTCGAAAGCTCCTTTATGCGCCATCGTGCTTTCGTCTCAAACTATAAGTTTACAATCGCGCAGCACTTGGGCCGCATTACTCTGTTTTGAAATGTTGCAGAGTGGAGTTTCGACATGGATGAGATTTAACGGGAGCTTGAAGGCAGCGTTAGCTGCCTTGCCTCCCTCCAAAAGTGTTGCTACGATTCCTGACGATGCGACAGCTAAGGCGATGCCACGATTACTCCTTACTTTTGCCAATAGCAAATTGTTAAGGAAGGTTTTTCCAGTGCCACCAGGAGTATCCAGAAAAAATAGTTTTCGAATTTCTTTCTCAATATCGCCAAGGATCTGCTGATAAACGTAAAGCTGTTCATCCGTCAGTAACTCCTCATTAGAGGACACCACTTCTCTCGGAATACCGAGGTCGTAATTGGTTTCTCTCAGATATTCTCGGTTACTGAAAGTTGCTGCAGATCTTTTTGGCTGAGGCAATCCATATCATGCCAAGTTTTGTCCTGCTTGAGCTAACACTGCATCCTCGATCAATATCAAGCATCTGTTGTACTCTTCGCCTATAAGCAGTTGCGCACTATCTTGCAATTCTCTCTCCAGTTGCCGTTCAATGTCTTCTGAGAGACTGTCTTTATATTTTTCCCAACGGCCTAAGGGATCAGAGAGTTGACAGAATATTTACATTATTGTAAATAGCTCTCGCAGTTTCAAAGGAGAATCGCACAATGTAGCTTCCTCTAAAGTAGTGTCCTAATATCCTCTTCGACCAATCCAAGAGTTTTACATGCAGACTGAAATGGTGGATGGTGGATAGCATCCACAGTCTTTAAATCTTCAAAAGATGTCGGTCCTATAACCTTATGGAGCAGCAGTCTTCGGTGGTAGCATTTGGTGTTGTTTAGATGAATAGTGTAGACCCTACCCAGAACGTGCTCTTTTCTCACTCCGGCCTAGCTCTCTACAACTTGCCCTCATTTCGTTCTAGAAAATTTATTTTTGTACCAGACAAAGTAAGAAGGGACTTCAGAGTACAGCAGTGTCTTGGCATAATTGTCCGGTTTGCAGATTTCAAGAAACGCTAGCAGCGTTGTCTGAGGTGAATTCTCTATTTTCTTTCTTCATTTTTTCTTTATTTTTTCTGACAGGTTATTAGAGGTAAAGTACACACGTTGGCCGCTTTCAAGGCGAACAGCGAGATGTAAGACGAGAGGGAACCTTTCATGAATGGGAAAGCTTAAGATCCTCCAAACTGCTTCGGAACTACTTATGTACCGGCCGCTTTCGTACATCTTCATCTCCTCTTTATCATACTCTATAGTAAAGGCTGCTTGATCACTACCCTTGTTCACGTATTTACAAATATACTTGATAGATTTAACTGAGCTGCAGTACTCCACATGAATATGGGAATTGAAAGTACGTAGCAGGACAGGTTTGTAAGGCACCACCCAGCGGTTATCCAACTCAATTTCATTATTTTTTATTGTGTAACCACCATCAGCTGGAGACAACCTCCTGTATTGCGGATATGCATCGTCTCCTATCTGTATCCCATTGAGAAGTAGTCGAGGATACCTCTTACTGCAGCTACCATCTTTCATGCAGGGCGATTTGTAGTTTAAACTACCGCAAAGACCATGTATCATGTTCGCCTACATAATATCGTAGAGGAGAGGGTCTTGCTCAAGATCGGGTATTTCAGCTCTAATAACATTATCAATCTTATCTGGGGTGATACGCTGCTCTAGCCATAGTAAGGTGTGAACATGGGGAAGACCCCGTTTTTGCCATTCGAACGAGTATATAAAGCAACGCGCATTGCCCCAAATAGATTGCCTTTGGTTGGAAAAGCTATCAAATTTTTCACCTTAAGGTGGAATACCCTGGCTATAATGTCATGGAAATGATGTGAATTTTGGTCGGGTAAAAGCATATCTGTGATGTCTTTCCATTGGGGATTACACATAAATGTTATAAAAAGATCAGGACGGCCGTATTGGCGCCCGCATGTAATGGCGTCTTGTGTACGCTCGTGCATATAATGTGGTCCCCCGGTAAAAGATGACGGCAGCACCACCTTTTGACCTAGCTGCTCACCATCAGCAACCTGCCTCCCAATGGCATCCCGCAAGTGTAAGTAACCGTATGCCCTTAACTGCGCCTGGTTGTTCTTGATATAGTTCAATCTTTCCGTCTCTATTTTGGCGTACATGTCAACTAAAAACTGACTAAAAAGGGAACGGAAATACACCAGGTGATTATCTTCTCCTTGTCTAATCATTATATGGAAAGATATAGAAACTCATAGCGGATACTGTCTTTTTAAGTGCTTCATTGGTCGCAGGATCACGCTGATGTAAAGAAATGGAATACCCATCCTCGCCATGGCAAAACAAAAGCGGATACTGCAGGGCTTCGTATGAACGGTGTATCTCACTATTGCGCTGCAATAAGTTATCGTGGCTCTCAAGGATAATGTCTCGTCTCTCAAATTGTTGTCTACCATTACTAAGGCCACCTCATTTGACGTGGTGCATTGAAGCGACTCCTATGGCTGTCTGGTGGCTTCCTCTCGGCATAAATGACTACTTTGAATGTTTTAGACGTTGCAGGCACCTTGTCTAGGGCGATCTTGAAGTCCCTTACATAAGCATTAAACGTGTGTAGCATTCCTCGTAATTGCCTAACTAAGCCAAATTTCATATAAGGATGGTTATGACATCTCAATTGTACTTCTCTGTCGTCTTCGCTAACAAAATATATTTGTAAGAATTGTGGTTCTCGCAATAAACTTCCGACCAGGTGATATAGTTGGTCCTGAACTTTAAATGTTGGCATATAACCGTCCTTTATTATCTGTTTGGCACCGAATGAAGTCATTTGAAAGGAACTGTTATATTTAGGAATACCGTTCATAAAATGTTCATGTTCTGGATGTCTATTCATTATCAAGCTGTAGAGAGGCTTGGGCAGTTGTTCATAAGAAAAGAGCTGCACCTTACCAGCGCTGCAGTACATGCCAGGTGCCTCCTCCATCCACTTAAGAGCATTGCACCACGGGTACTTGTTGGTTACGGAACACAAGGTGACGGTGCCGTCGTTTTCATACTCTGTGTCGATATCATATGCCATGCCGGAGTGAGACCTGATTTTCCAAGAACGTCGCTTCCTTTCTACTCGTCTTTCAGGATTATTTTACTCATATCGAGACTGTGATGCCCTATGCACCTCAGGTTGAGCTTGCTGGTACCGAACCACTGCTTTTTGTTCACTGCTGGGTGCTTTTACGCATACTTTTTAGAAGCGTTTTGAAATTGTTTCTTCCGAGTAGCGTTTTTAGAGCATTTCGTAGAAACGATAAGAGATGGTGATTGATAAAGAGATGTGTCATAATCTGGTTTTGGTGGCGACGGCGAGATAGTAATCATTTCAATTCTCCTCCTGGCGACGAGAGAATGAAGTGAAGAAGAGGAGGTGGGCTCGGATATTGTCGTGGCCATTTCGCTACGTACGTAAACATCGACATGGCCATATGATAGATCATGAGAAAAACGTAGTAGTACCACGGGATTACCCGCAGAACCAACACTTACACACAGCTCACGGTCACGGTAAACTTTAAAGAATCATGGAAAGAGTTGCCTTGTCGCTTTTAGCTCACATAAAGTACCATAAGTAAAAGGGCGTGGTATGTCAATGCGGTAATCAGCGGCACTGGAGTAATTGTTCCCGTTAATGTCATGGGCCATAATGGCAAATTATTTCCGGTTGGCCATCACATGGCTAAGGATTTGCTCGCGTATTTCTCTGGCCATCAACTGTGTGTCATACAGTAGATAGGAGATGGCCCTAAACAGACAGCCTCCATCTCCAATTGTAGGAACTACGGTGTGAGGCAACATAGTCCCATAAATTTTCAATAATTCAACAGTCATTGTAATAAATCACAAACAAAATCTACATATCCATAACGACGAACTATAATAACTAACAAAATCTATATATTCAATATATTCAGTGCTTTGCGATGAAATGCAGACTTTATAAAAAAAGCAATAGAAAATCAAAAAGAAATTCGTAACACAAAAAATTGCGCTAAAAAGCATAGTTTTAAAAAGATAAATTTGGACTACAAAGTACTGTTCTATTGTACCGTAAACGAACGCAACGCTTGGGTGACATATGTTGCATTTATAATGAGTAGGCCCGTTTTTTTTACGCCCGATGCAAATAAGGGCAACCCTCCGGTAACGGGGGAGGGAGGTGGTGAATGCTTGTAGCATACTACGCAGCCGGCTGCGTGGTTATGTAGAGATTTTACCCACAAAACACCACCCTTTAGAATTGGATTTTATTGATCTAGCGAGAGATCTTTAAGCCGTAAACGGACGCGACCATCCTTGGGTGGAAGGAGGGCGGAAAGGTATGTCCGTCTTCTCACGCTGCTTATATACTGGGAAGTGACTGAAATCCGGTTGCTGAGGCAAATTTCCTAGAAAAGGTAGAAAATGGGTGGGAATTATTGAAATTATATTAAATTAGAAATTGAAAATTTAATACCTCGGGTAAATATCAACTGATTTTCAAACTTCTTTTTGTTTTTTAATTTTTTTGAGACTATTTCGAAATCTCAAAATTTTCTTTTTGTGAGGTTTTGAAAAATCTCGGTAAATGAAATTAAAGCGCAGCGAAATTATCAAATTTTGGAGAAAATTGTGGTACAAATTGTAGTAAGTCCTCTCATTGTAATACCAATTATGTATGTGTAGTTTGAAAACTTATAATTACTTATTTTTTGTTGGAGTACACCTACGAAGGTTCGAATTGAATAGTCACTCCATAGTGGAGAAACGGGAGTTCAGAGTTTGTACTGGGAAACAATTTAATTAATTTTGTATCATGTCCACCGTCTTAGACTTCGAAATAACTAACGACGAAAGCCAAGACTATTTTGAAATCTCAAAATTTTATTTTTGTGAGGTTTTCGAAACTCGGGGTAAATGAAATCATGGCGCAGCGATGCCAGATTTATCGAATTTTGGGGAAAATTGTGGTACAAATTGTAGTAAGTATACTCCATCACAAATAAAACACTAATTCAAATTATTGTTATATTGATGTATTTGAAGTTTGAAAACGTATAATCACTTATTTTTTTTTGGAGTACACCTACGAAGGTCGAAATGAATAGTCACCCCATAGTAGTAAAACGGGAGTTCAGAGTTTGTATTGGGAAACAATTTAATTAATTTTATGTCATGTTCGCCGTCTTAGACTTCGAAGTCACTGCCGACAAAAGCCAACGCAATCAACGTCCCAAAAAACCTAAATAACGACACCCATGTCGATTATAAGGTTCATTTACCCCATTTCACCCCCTAAGGGGTAGATTTTCGCAAAATCACGACAGACGTATTCGCTTATTTATTTTTAGGAGTACTCCTACGGTGTTTCGAATCGAAATGTCTATTTAATATTGTTTCGCCATAAAAATTTTGAACCACCATTTTAACCCTTTAGGGGTTGAATTTCGAAATATCATTATTTATTCTTTGTATACATCATAAAGGAAAACTCTGTGCAAAATTTTAGCTTTTTAGGTCCAAGGGTTTGGGCTGGGCGTTGATGAGTGAGTCAGGACTTGTCTTTTTATACATATATATAGATGAAGTGAATCTTTTGAGTTAAATGATTTGTATAAAAATGAAACCAACGTAGGTGCGTCTTATTGCATAGCTCAATTATTTGAGATCTTATGTGTACTACGCATTACGAGTAGCATTGGCTTGAAATTCACTTAAAAAAGAAAGAATTATAGACAAGTGGGTGTGAAGTGTGTGCCGTAAGCACAGAACATATATACCCCTAAAGGGGGCCGTAAGATACCTCTAGGGTTTAGTGTCGTCTTAATTGTCTTAGTATGGAGTTCGATCCCCACCGACACTAGTGAAATTGCTGATTGTTTAAGTACTTATTAACACATGCTCGGTGATAAAAGATAACTTCATGAGGTAAACTACTTGTCTAAAAATTTGAAGATTATTAAAGACATATTTATCTAAATGAAACACACAAAATGTATCTCTACTACCTATGTGTGTCCGTTAAAGACTTTCAAAACTATCTTAAGGATTTAGATAATTTTTTTTGTGTGTTTGGATGGGTCTCTAGATGATTTATATTCAAGTTTAAACCTGGTAGGTTGCGCTGTTGTCGAGATCCAGAAATCACACGTGCGAAGCCGCGGTGGATCGCTAGTGTGGATATAATTGAAGATAATATGTGCTATTTAAAGTTCGTCAACGAGCGTTGTGGCAGCCCGGTGGACACTTCCTTGGATAATATCAATACATATATACAACGTATAATGTTTTATGAATGGACATATAATAAAACTGTATCTTTAATCTTATTTTTAGTATTATGAAGAGAAACATCGTAAAATGGATATTATCTAAAACTACTAATATAAGTTATTTGAGATACTGAATGTTCGGAACGTAAGTCCTCGGGTTCGATCGTCGTCTACAACCTTGGAATTACTTAAAGATTCCAATGCTATATTACTACATGTTCGATGATGAAGAAAAACATTGAAGGAAAACATGTGGTGACTGAGAAATTAAAAACATTTTGAAAGCATGTGTCAGAAAACACGCATTGGGTCAGATAAGGGAACAACACCTCTGTTCTTTAGGCTGTTGGGAAAGTTAGTTTATTTAATATGAATCATTTACGGAAATATAAGATATAAATTATAAAACTTTTAAAGTTACGGACTTGAACGTGCGCACATTAATTTTGTTTCATAAATAAAATAAATAATTACATTAAATGAGCAATATTTGAGCTTTTGGCGAAATAAGGGGTTTCTTACTTGGTTTTCGTTTTTCGTGAACGCTTCCTTTGTTATTTGTAATGTCTTTGTCATAAACATTAGCCTGTAAATTAAATTAAGTGTCCATGTTTCGGGTTTAGGCATAATTTAAACAGAATAATAATAGTAGTTTTCGAAGCTGTAATTCTCGACAGTGAAATATACCTATTTGTATGTACGAAGGTAAGATCTGCAACCGAACGTTCTGTGCATGTCTCTGCTGTCACATCTTCTTTTTCTCATTTTTTTTTCATTCTTACAGAACACATTCACAAAATGTGTTGAAGTACTTCGTTAGTATTCCAACATAATCTACAGGGGTGATAACGTATTCGAAACTTTTATTTTAATAATCAAAGATAATTAAAATGTTTATTGTTTACACTATCTATTGACTACCAGGCGGACTCACATATTTAAAAATTGACCGAAGGAATTTTGTGACAAACATTCTTACTTCTTTTTTATATAGAATTAGGGTTACAATCGAGAATAGGCCAACTGACGGTAATTAGACCTAATGATGATGACGGCTTATAGACATTTACACCTTATAGACATATACCATATAGGCTTATAGACATTGAGATTAAAAATGCAGTTTCGTCTCATATTGAGGACTACAGTTTGAATGCCCCATTTTCAATAAAAAGGGGTTAACGGTTCTCTACACTAACCATACAAAACATTGTTGGGTTAAGTTGCTATTTTACGCTGATATTCTGAAACAACAAGGTCCTTTTTCGGGTGAGCCGACCCATCCGTGCTACAACCATTATATAGTTGCGGCATGGCTCTACCATGCAAAAACCTTAGTATATAAAATTTTAGCAATAGTCTCTTAAGTGACCCAAAGTAAAACAAAAGCTATAACAACAGCATTCCAAATTTCGTTTTTTTTACACTGAAATCCACCCCCTCTGAAATTGAGTCTGTCACCGAGCCAACATTTGTTAGAATGTACGTAATTATGATTTTCGGTTAGTTGTTCACATAGTAATATATACTAATATCCTTCGAAAGGTGTAGAAATAACGCAATTTTAGCGAAAAATATAGTCGTAACTTTTTTTTTCAAAAAAGGAAAACAGCAACTCTATTATTATTGCGTGTGTAGTATATATAGGATAATTGAAATAAAAGCGACCATAATTTAAGTGTTAAGTGTACTAGAAATAAGAATTAAAAAACGCGGGTTCGAATTCTGGCGTAACTATTTTTAGCTTAGTAGAATTTGTTATTCAGATTAGTTACTATAACTATAAATGGCTAGTGATATTTTATTTTTGAAAACAAATAATTTTTTACCAACACTCATTAGTAGAGTAATATAAAATACATAGGGTTCATAACGAAAAAAACACGCAAATTATTACAAAATTTTAGTACTTACAGAAGACATAGTACGGAAGGAAACAGAAGTAACAAAATGTGTTGTACAAGAATGAATATGGTTAAAGAAACTAGCAACTATACAAAGTTTTATGCTTCAGTACCAATTGTTGAAACACTTTTTCCAGTCCGCCTCAACCACCCTGGTCATGGTCCGCTTTAATGCTGCTTGTGCATTTTACTACGATAAAAATGATATGATTAAAAATAAACAAGATTAAACCCGTCAAATTTGCATAAATATATGATCAAATACATAATTACTGCAAGAATCTACATAGAAATAGGAGTGGAAAGCGTTTGTTGTTTGATTGACAAATAATTATTTATATCTCTTTGCTTAGTCATCCACTGAATAAACCTATCACTTATAAAAAAAGATATGACATCAGGTTATAATATTTTAAACTGATAGCTAAATTAAATTTCAAACTATCAACGAGACGTATAAGTTTAAAATGCCATTAAAAAAAATTCAAATGAAAGGAATGACAATAGATCTTCTTGTAATGTTGGCCCTACTCTTAAAATATCGTTTAGTGATTTACCAGTTGATGTAGTCCCTGACGCATCGAATACAACGCACAACTTCGTAGTCGTACTAGATTCCCTTAAAACACCATGATGAGGTAAATAACAGGTGATGGTTTGATGCAATTTAGATTCTGTCATGTGACCAAGAGTGAGGTACTCTTTCATAAATTCTACATATAATTGTTTCATAATAGGGTTTCGATCTAATCTACGCTCTGCTCAGCCAAATTATAGGAATCTCCCAAGACTGCGTGTGATTCTTTAAGTGGCAGCGAAACAGTAAATCGGCCATCTGGTTTACGCCTTGTGGTCCATATAAAATGTTCCTCACAAGCGCGTTCTTCAGGGGAAAGGTTATGCTTGGGAGAAATAGAATCTAATTCCCAGAAACAAGTGAGATCAAAGTCTAAATGGTTACTTAACATGCATATAGAGCTGTGTTTATTATTAAGATTATTTTCTAAGATAGAACCTGACACAAGCCATCCTAACCTTGTTTCGAAAAGAGTGGGTTTGTTTTTTCTTAAATAAGTACGATTTGTTCCAATCACATTCCAAAATATTTCTGCTTGAACTAAAATATCAATTGTAGATGGAATGTGAAATGAAGGATCAGCTAAACAAAGACCTGATGGTATTTTTATGTTCCGTATGTTAACATACGTAGAAGGAAGATGTGTTGTGATGTTCGGTAAAATTATGGAAACCATGTCTGTCCTATAGTCACCAACGTAAGACTTCAATGTAAGAGAGCAAGACTGTGAACTACTGAGAGGTTGATTGTTGATACCAGACACCTTAGAATCTGTTGAAATAGTATTAAGTTTTAGCTTATGACAGAATTCCTGTGTTATGAAATTATTAGTGCTTCCGTTATCAAGTAAGATTCTAGCTGCATTCGGCTGTCCATTAACATCGAGGACCTTAACTAAGGCTGTGAAAAGTAAAACGATAGCATTTGTATATGCGTTAGCATGAAGTTCGTTAGCCGAAAGAGCCACATTCTGCGTGGCAGACTGATCACAATGCAATGAAGTGTTGTGCCTTTTGGTGCAATATTTGCAATGTGTCAATCTACATTCGTTATCAGAATGACCGAAACGCAAGCAATTCAAGCAAACTTTGAATATTTTAGTCTTTTGAATTCACATATCGATTGGTAACATTCTGAAAGATTCACAGTAAAATAAAGTATGATCTTTATTTCATAAGGGACATAGATATATTTTTTTACTAGATGGCAATATAAAACCTTTTTGTTTAATATTTAAATAATTAGCTTTAATTTTTTTCCATTTTCGATACTTCTAATGTTTCAAAAAGATCTAGTAGAAATAAATTTAATAAAGTTATCTGTAGTAGAAGGATCCTGTAGGTACTCCTATGGAATTCCCATTCCCTGTTTGTGACGTTATCTAATTTACAAGATATCATATGAATAATTCCGCGATTTCAGCAGTGAACTCGTGAAGGGCTGTAATTATGATGATGATGGTGATATAAATAATCAGTGTATCCCAATTTTCTACTGGTTGACCTAAATTAGCTAGTGCTCTCAAATTTTTATTTATAGTGTATATTAAATTACGTAAACCTATACTAGATTTCTTTTGAATAGATTCTATTTTAAACAGCGAATTTAAATGGTGATTTTCCAGAAGACGCTTGTTATCGCATCGTACACATTGGATTTTCCATGCTGACTCATAATTATCTGTGCAAAAATCTAAGCCTGATATAATTAAGGCTGCATTACCCTCAAGATATGCCCGCAGATAACGAAATTTACTTACATTGTCGATGTTATCGTCTGAATGGATTAAAAAGTAAAACGTATCCCTAAACCCAAGCCAGTGTTGATAGTCACCATTAAAATGTGGCAAGACAATTTTAGGAACTTCAACAACCTTACGTTTGTGTGAGTGTGACGTGGAATCAGAGCAGACCGCAGCCAT
>DWHP01003248.1:0-13588 GCA_018247895.1 Parnassius honrathi
TATATATATATATATATATATATATCCCTGAACACGTGTTACATGTTATTTATTTATTTGGTATATCACAAATAAACTAAACATAATAATGTCCTCCAGACCGAATTTCGGCCACGGCGGCTTGCCTCAACAGAGGCTAGCCATCGGCGCAGGACAGGATTATAGTGCCCAAGCACAGGTGCACTCTCTATACCCCCACTCTCATAATTCAATGGGACGGTAAAATCCGAGGCACGAGGGTGAGACACCGCCAACTTCCTGACTTCGGGCAACTACTGAGAATTTCTTGACGGAAAAAATAATGAATTTTTTGGCCCGACCCGAGCTTCGAACCCAGGACCTCATGATCAGCAGTCACATTACTACAACCACTATACCAACGAGGCAGTTAAAATTAAACATACATGTAAAGCGGCATAATACCTTTAGGTTTTTTACTAGTCAGGCCATGAGTCAGCTCTAGTTTGAAGTATAACTTTAACTAGGAGAATTCTCCGAAATCCGTAATCATAATAGCTGCGCCTGAAAAGTCTTATGCAAAGTCTAATAACCTGCATGGTTGTATTCATGGTCATTTAAAAATCATCTGCCACTGAGGTTCCATTCCCGCAACGCGCAGAGTCCGACCACGTGTCTAATTGACTATCAATAAAATAAACGAGGCATTCCATCTTAGTCCTCACGGGCGACAACGCATCTGCATTCTAATTCGTAATTGATGATGGATGTAGATGACTATGGGCCACAGCAACCATTTACCATCAGGTGGACTGTGCTCGTTTGTCACCCTATCCTATAAAAAAATACATGGAATCTAAATAGCTTTCTCTCGTAGTTAATGTTTACGATTATTAATTTCAGTTAAGTACAAAAAAGTCTTCCAGTGATAAAATATAACATTTAGCCAAAAATACCTTCTCATCTTAACTTCGTCTTAACGTCGGTCCGTCAATTATTTTAGAAAATTTCTATGCATTTGGGTTACCCTGTGCGAATTTTATTTTTAAGTTAATTTTTAAATGGATCGATATAATTTTGCGCCAGTAACTTAAGCTTCTTAATGTTAGCTTCAATTTGATGAAATCAAAACGTATCCATGCTCTAACATTCGGTTTTACCCACTTCGGTTTAACCGTTAAAAATATTTCCAGTTCTGTTGGACAATTGTCGATTTCCACCGCAAGGGTAATGTTTCTTCCTTAACGTTCCCCTTCCAGTACAGATAGGCAAACTTCGAATTAAAAGATGACCATAGTGACTGTTTTGGTTAGTCGGCAACATACAGATTCAAATTACTCTCCTCTCAAGTAAGTTGACGTTCAGTTCTCTATTAATGTTTGGTTGTACATTGCGAGAAAATTTTCTTCAGCAATTTTCTTAAGATTTCCTACATCCGAATGTTTAATAAAAGCTGCAATGTGATTAAAACACACTCCACAATTCATTTATACGTGCATTTCCAAATTAAATTTGCGGGAGTAAAACTTCATTCTGCAATTTAAAATTATAGGTAACACTATAGCTGTTTAATAGATACGTTCGTACTGAGGTCATTTATTGACAATATAAATGCCAGTTGTATAGGTTTTAGAAATTAAATAATAGCTTGAAGAAATATATAGGCACATGAACATGCAGATATTCTATATACGTTGCCTAGGTAGGATCGTTCGTTGTACTCGTATTAAATTATATACTACCTGGGATTTTTTTAAATTATTAAATACTCTCTGAGTGCATAACATATTATACTCCATTGAGGTCACCGAAGTATGTATTATGTAATTGTATCCAAAATAATGAATTTATAGTAACGTTAATAAAGTGTATAGGTATTTTTATATTTCACCTGTTCTATACTATACAAAATGTATGCCGTAAACTTAAAGTCGATTTTCGTACACAAAAGAAATCGGTTAGACCAAAGCGTGTGGCCGCAATATCTTCTAATGCTAAATACTTGCCTCGATACCTCAATTGTTGCCAATGTCCCTGATAATCTCCATAGTCACGTATTGAATCAAATTTGGTCATAAATTTATTAATTTTAAATGTTGATATAAGAACAATAAACGATTTTTTTAATGTTTGCCGTCAAATTAGAAATAAAAGAATTAATTTGCTTTATTCATGTACCTACTTTTCGTATTAAAATACAAACATTAAAACACTTAAATATATTTTAATATTAATAGGTAATTAAGTTCCGCTAAGGTAGTGTTTTTATACTTTTTTAAATTACCGCTACGTTTACTAAAGAATAGTAACATTTTTAATTTGAAATTTGTAACATTTCGTACTTTTAAATCTTTAATGTCGTCTAAAAACAAAACACAGTAGGTACATATTTTGTTATAGAATAAGGGTGAGAAACGAGCACACAGTCCACCTGATGGTAAGTGGATGCTGTGGCCTACAGACATCTACATTTTATCCTCGATTAAGAATCAAAACGTGGATGCGTTGTCACCCCTGAGGACTAAGATGAAATGCCTCGTTTCCAGTAAAAAAGGGTCTCTGGATCTCTACACTCATCATACTAAACACAGCAGTATTTACGCTGGTAGTCCATGAATTCCTTATTCTGTGTTATTGTACAAAATATTCTAATGATGAGGTTTTACTTAAAGTGTTTTTGAAAAAGATACCTTTAATAATTAACTATACCTACTTATTATATTGTGACAGTCAATTAGTGTACTATGATACCGACCTACACCTGTACACGTTATTTAGTGTGACGTATCTATTAGGCGAGTCGATGGAGCGATGCGCGCTCAAGGTTACGTCGCGCAACACTTTCTCCGCGCAGTTCGTTGCTCTCCGAATTCTGCATCCCCGTATCAATGGCGAAGTGCACAAGTGCCAAAGTAAAATATGGAGGAAGTTAAACAAATTTTAATTCTATAACCTAAACAATAGTACCCAATTTTAAAGCTCGGTTTAACGTTCAATGCCCATGTTAATGGCATTGAGAAACGAAACGCGTCCCACTTTCTCCTTTAAGCACACGTAGTCTCCTTCTATCAAGTATCAGACTAAACATGGGAGAGCGGGACGACGATATATCAGCTATTGCACTTGGGAAGCTGGGTAGATCGCTTTCTTCGCCGCACTTCGCATTGGTGGCGTACAAAATCCGGTAACTTTCGATAGTACGATTATCGACTGTGCGAGTAACAATTTGACAGATCGTTGATGTCCACTTAGTGATTTAATTAGCTGATGTACGGTTACATAACACGACTAACATAAAATTAATTGTATTGAACTATGAATACATAAAACAGAACTTGTGGTGACAACAAAAATTTTCGTTGAATATGTAGATAATATGATTGTAACAAACAAATGGGAATACATTACTTAATTCTTCCCCAAACTTCTACTATTGGACAACTATAGATGTTTTTCATCCTTTTTTATAGAATAAGGGTGACAAACGAGCACACAGTCCACCTGATGGTAAGTGGATGCTGTCGTCAATAAGCATCTACATTTAACCTCGATAAAGAATCAAAATGCAAATGCGTTTTCACCCCAGAGGACTAAGATGGAATGCCTCTATTCTAGTAAAATGGGTCTCCGGTTCTTCACACTCACCATACGAGACACGCTGGTATTCTGTGAGAGCGTGGTGCTTCCCCGGTCGAGCGGACTCATTCGTGCTACAACCATAATATAGCTGAAGCACATAATCTAACAACACCTTTATTGTCGACATACCTCACATCCGGATCAAACAGTTTATCTCTTATGAAGCTCTAAAAGCCAACTGGCTAACAGCAGTAACATCATAGAATATGAAAGGTTCGTAATACGTACAGCAAAATGGAATAATTTGTCATTCCACCTGACAACAAGGCCAGAGTGAGTGCTGCACCACCAGTTACCATCAGATATAATGATAGTTACGCACTAGTCTTTAAACGTTGAAATATTTTTTTTTGCATCGTATATGATGCAATATACCTAATATATAACGAGTGTAGTCAGTCCACCTGTCAGAACACAAGAGGTTAGAATTTTTCTAATTAATCTAATATTTGAATGAATACCTTTTCAAATATGGCTTCTCTGATTTCAATTAGCTTACGGTTAAATAATAATGTTATTCATAAGCTTTGTTCAACGAATCCAATAAAGCTCTAACAATATTAAGATACCTATATACGAATAATAAGCAAGATAAATTTCAGTAAAATAAGCGCGATATCTCTGTTCCGTTTACTAGGCACGAATGAAATCCGTGTCTTGATATATTGGAGTAGTATTCCACTGTAACTACTTTATTTCCATAAACTAAGAGCATCTTTTGTGTGTCTACTCTCCCAAGCTATGAATATTAATCGGACTTAATTAGACTTTCGCTTTCAAGTGCTTGATTCCTAGATTAGCCAAACTAGTACGCGCAGATCTCTGCAATCGTTAAAACGAAATTAACGCACTTAATGCCTGTAAGGTAAGCATCGTTATGCTCAGTGTGAGTGAGGACGAGAAAAAACATACATACATATCTTTTCAGATTTCGGAATTTTTATATTTTTAATTGTATTTTTTTAATAATACTGTTAAAAATAATGCAATTTTAACGTATCGAAATATTATTTATTTTTATGAATTTAAAGGGAATATTAAAAACTAACATCTGTATAATAGTTTTTTTTTGTAGGACAGGGTGACATACGAGCACACAGTCCACCTGACTGTAAGTGGTTGCTGTGGCTCATAGACATCTACATCATCTATCCTCGTTTACGAATCAGAATGCAGAATGCGTTGTCACCCGTGAGAACTAAGATGGAATGCCTCGTTTCCAGTACAAAGGGTCTCCGGTTGTTTACACTCACCATATGAAATATGGCAGCATTAAGCTACTATTTTACGTTGGTATTCTGTGAGAGCGTGGTCCTTCCCCGGTCTAGATGATCCGTTCGTGCTACAGCTATACCAGTAATATAACTGCAGCATAGCTCTACCACGTAAAAGTGCCGAGAGGCATGATATAATTTTTGTTTATAACAAAATAAAGTTATTTGCAAGTATTGTAAACGATCCAATACTCTCTATCGCCGTACATACTTTTACAAGTAAACCGGCTTTCAGAGTCTCGATATTACTAATAGCTTTCCGTTCGCACACATCTTACAATCAGTTTT
The DNA here is from genome assembly GCA_018247895.1 of Parnassius honrathi. Lineage (NCBI taxonomy): Eukaryota > Metazoa > Arthropoda > Insecta > Lepidoptera > Papilionidae > Parnassius > Parnassius honrathi. The sequence goes on from DWHP01003248.1 coordinate 5,160, forward strand.
AAATGGTTAAAGTCGGAGCTTCCATAAGATCAATTTTCGCTTTCAATAAAGCCCGATAAATTTGGCTATACAACGCTGGTTGCGATGTTTCGTCGTATGAATGTACTGGGTCATATTGGTATAATCAGTGTTTATTTAGAAACTGCATTATAAATTATTATCATTCAGAATCAACCTGATTTTCAACCTGCTACTTAGACTCTGTCATTTTGATGAATGAACAGAATTTGTCGATGTACTGAAAACTGCTTTTATATATTGGAACAGAATTTATAATCGGATTAGGTATCTGTTAGGTATATTTTGGACAAAATCAAAATTGATCAGCATTTTTATAAGGGCATTAAAACGATCTATTATTAAAGTATAAAGGGGGGTATTTAGTTTCAGAGCAAACGTTCTCTTTCCAATATTCTTTCTGATCTTGTAAACCGGAATACCTCGCTAGAGAAAATCGTGTCCAATGTACAGCATGTACGCCTAGTAATTTACCGACAAATTATACTCAACTATCGAGTAACAGCTTCATCGTATTAGAACGATTATCGTTGTATCCAATTTGTAATAATACTTTTTCAAAACATATTTCGATTTCATTTACATTTTTATTTCTATAGAACATTTGTTTACTGTTCGTAATATTAAACGGTGGGTTCTTAATTTTTTGAAGGTTTTGTGGATGTGTAATGATCACAAAAAGAAATAAGTGTTTGACATACGCGTCCCTGTTGGACACAGGATGCCTTTCCTCAATGTTCGTTGAGCAGAAGAGACTGGTGCCTTGTGCGATGAAACATTTTTTTAGAGATTTTTTTTATTTCCCAGATACGCATGTTTCCTGACGATGTTTCCTTTCACCGCCGAGGATATGGTAAATCAGCGCTTTAACTTGAAACTCACAATTTAATTAGCAACGGCAATCAGACTCGAATTGCGCGTGTAGTATTAATTTTTAAAGCGAACGCTACATTTATTTACATTAAATATAGATTTTTTTACTTCTATTTATATGGGCTTAAAATTTTTCAGAATTACATGGACTAAGTTATATTTTTTTAAAAGCGTTATACTTAAGGTGGTAAACAGAGAACAATGACTATTATTTTAGCTTATTTCGTAACTGTGGTACGTGAGGGTAATAAGGTCATCCGGTTAATATGGTCACCGTCTTATAACTCAAAAATTACAGCCTTGTTCGCATAGATGGCTTTGTGATACAATAACTCTTCATCGGGCAATCAAAAAATAAAGGACCAAAAAGCTCTGCTTTATTGACGCCATTTTGACAGTTGATATTATAGTAAGTAGTCGATCTTAATATGGTGTGTGAAGTATATTTTTAAGTAGGTTTTTCGAAGTGTTTCAATTATTGCCAAAGATGTTTGCAATTTTTTTCTTAATATATTAGTTATAGTATACGACTTTGTATTTTTGTATCGATCTTGGTAACCATATTACTCTCCTATATAAATCCGTTGAACGATGATTGTTCATTACATTAAAGGTACAATTTGATATAAAACCAGAGCAAACATTTTTAGATAAATATTAAATCTTTTTAGTATTGTTGTAAATACTTCAGTAAAAAAAAAATTAAGCCGTGTCGAGACGGGTAAGAGAATACACTAGCCTATCATCATCCCGCTGGTGTTGTTGAAACAAATCAGGACGTGGGCAGCAGTGTCTTTCTGATAACTACTCAACTGACACTGAAACTGACTCTGAAAACTTTTTATTACGTGGTAGAGCCATGCTGCAGCTATATTAATTGTATAGTTGTAACACGAATGGGTCGGCTCGACCGAAACACCAGCGCCAAATAGCAGCTTAATGCTGTTGTGTTTCGTATGGGGAGTGTAGAGACCCGGTGACCCTTTTTACTGAAAACGAGGCATTCCATCTTAGTCCTCAAGGCTGACAACGCATCTGCATTTTGATTCGCAAACGAGGATAGGTGTATATGTCTATGGGCCACAGCAACCACTTACCATCAGGTGGACTGTGTGCTCGCTTGTCACCCTTACAAAAAAAACCTACACAAAAAAATTATTTGCCAACCCGCCTGCCAAGCGCGGCAACTATGTTAAATGTACCACTTGATGAGGCAATCTATGCTGGAGGCCTGTGTTCAGCAGTGTACTGTTGGTTGGCTGTAATGAATGGATGAGTAAATGAATGAAACTTTTAGAACATTTTTGATGTTAGATTGGGTTAATCACACACATTAGTTCACCATCACCATTACTATCACTACAACTTATGGCACAAATCCACTCATGAATATATCACTTGTTTTAATCAAAATATATTTTCAAAATCGTACTATTACACAATAATCCTAGCGTGTTCAATGATTAAAGTTATCATTTTAATTATCCTTCTAAATGTAAATTATTTTTAGTTTAAAATGTTATAATCTTTTTTCTTGACCTTAAGGAAAAAAGTATTGAACTCTTTAATTAGGCATGTAAGTAGGATGTGGCCTGTGGAGCAGGCGCAGTGGACCACGGAAGAGAAAGTTGGTTTATGGGCTCAAGGACGAGGGCGACGCTCCCGCATTGCGCAACGTCGTGAGATAATTGATGCCTTTGCCATCGCCGCAGTTGCTCTCGCTATTGTGTCATAATAACAATGCGGATAGCCACAGCTATTTTAGGACGATGACTCCGCTCCGCTTTCGATTCACACGAATACTTGAGACGTATCCGCTTGCTCAGTTTTAACTGAAATGTCGACCTTCAGTCTATACAAAGATAGATAACTTTATAGGTATTACCAATATACATACTAATTCTACTGTTAAATATAGCTCTATTAAAAATTTCGACAGCTGGAATGCAATCCTTAAAAATGTATCATACTGGCATGGGGTGAGAATGTGGGAGAGAATCGATCACCCCATTTTGCCCTGTGGGTAGTACAGTAAGTGGCGACTATGGGAAAAAATCCGAAATATATAACCCCAGAAGTAAATAAACAGACCGGCAATAGGCAGCACTATCATGGCTGTCGGACGTCTGCTACTGCGATCGTCAATGACGTTTAAAAAATTGTACAAAATCTTCATAAAACACTTCAAATCTAATCAACATATCTGGAATTAACTGTCCACAGCTCATTATATATTTTATAGTGAAATATACACATTAAAAATAAATATACACGATTAATATATAAAACAATAATATGTAATGGATTGATAATAAAAACAAAGTTATTAAACTTGACTGCAACACGGTCACAATCCTTCAGTCCACTTTCACTCTCATAAGTGATTCACTAAATGGGTTTACAGATGCATTGCGTAACGTCGTGCCGCAGTCCACGTGCACATAGATAATTACCACGAGAGAAAGTCAATATAATATATTTCGACGAGAATAATCGAGAGAGTCCAAAATATAAGTTTCGTTTCCGTCTTTTAACGGGCAGGCATTATATAAAGAAAATGAGAACGCATGTTACGTAAGCAAACATTTTGGAAATCTCACGTAGCCCTTTTTCATAAAAACCGGCAAAAGAATGAATAACGAGTAAATTAAATTTTTATAATTGTACTTACAATGTTATCTTGGTGGCATAAAGGCGTGTTCAGGATTAATGAAAACCTGTAACAAAAAAAATATTAATGAGTATTATGCTTTATTATTAAATTTGCTATAACATTTACTATTTTTGATGCTTATTCATAAGGTTAACGAAATAATTTTTAAGACTGAACTAAAACCTCTTCATTATTATTATTTATTAATGAAAATAATTTTAATTTTGTAAGTATTTATTATATTACACTTTTATTTTTTTAAGGACAATGCTCTCCAAAAGTATACTTGGAATCAAAATTTGTTTATTTTTATAAACTAAAATCTATAAGCAAACAAATTATTTTTAAACAAGCAAGAAGTTGTTGACTGTCAACAATTTTATAATTATTTCTTTCAATGGTCGCATTGCAGTAAATGATTAACATTAATACAAACAAGCATCAATGGTTGTTATCTAACGTACTGCGGTACGGTGGAGAAATCGTCCTTGCTACAACAATGTTGGTAAAACACAATGAGCTATTTTCGCGATAAGACCGCTTCCCTCGCCGTCTGCGGAAATGCGTGAAAGTGAAAGCATTTGTTTTATCTGTACTAGCTAGTTACAATGTAAACTGATGAACTGCTACAACAAATGCCATTAAAGTTCGACGTAAAAAGATAGCACATATGTACATGTTTATTTTTAACGTTTTTTATAATTAATAGTTTTTCTTAATGTTCGTACACTTACTTCTTTATTTCTTCTCACACAATACTACGTTTCAATACAAATTATGCTACTAAATGATATAGTCATCCAAGCGCACTACTTGCTGTATGTTTCATAAAGATCTGTTAAGTGAATGATGTCAAAAATACCATTTATCATCAAAATACCATCAATTTGGGATATGTAACCTATCCAATCCGCCTGCTAGTCATGGTAAGTATAGGAAACTTTTTGAATAAATGTGAGTTACCCTCTGGCATATTCATTGAAAGGCCTATGTCCAATAGTGGACTTAACAGGCCTGTTGAAGAAAAACAAAGAATAAATGAAGTAAATAAATATTTGTTTCTCAAACGAATTTTATTTTTTCGAAAAAAATAAATATATAATAAAGAAAATTAACCGCAGTCCAAAGCTTCCATTAATCGAATAAATTGATCATGAATGTTGCGTTACTCGTAAATGCACGACAAGATGAAAGTGGTGAAATCTCGAACTGCTCACGAGAAATCGTCACCATAATAAATAATGCACTAGATCAAGCTGGTGCCGCCCTTCAGCTTCTCTTGTCTAACTTGTTTTGTGAGACATATTTATATATAAAAAAACTAAACTTAGAAAAAAGGAAAACAACCGACCGACCGAAAAAGCTAAAAGCAATAAAAATATTTCCACATAATTAATAAGCTTCTGAAGTTGCATCCTTAATTCTATGACGCACTGCATCTTGGCGCCTTTTTTAAGTTTAAGGACTAAGTAATGTCACAAGCTCCATCTAACAACTAGAATGTCGTTTGGAATTTTATCGGATCTTGTCAGAGCGGATTTTTCCCCTTGCAGAATCCGCGCGGATGCGGTTAGTATGACTCCTGTCTGGGAGTGCGTCTCTTTAGGTACTACCATCTTATCTATTTCTGCTGCCAAATGCAGTACTTACTAGGCATCTGTCAATCATTCATTTCTCGTGACCGAATCATTCTAGTACGTTTCGTCACGCGGACCGGTATATTCGGATTGATCATTCAAATGGATTATTTCGGGCTCCTGTAACCTACACTAAAAACAATTCATTCAGATCATTCGGGATTTGGTCGGTTTTCGACTTATTAATGATTCACACCAATCACGATTAAAAAAGCTCCGTCAATTGTTTGTGATTGGTTGTACCGGAACCTTTAAAAACAGATGAATGAACCATCAATACTTTTAAGTGTAGCAGCTCAAACAAACGAATCATTCATGATTGACACATGTCGTACTTACACCGCTATTTAAGAAAATTTCGCACTACTACTTTTCGGTCTGAAGGGTGTAGAGATCCTATTCGATCACAGACTGTGACGTATTTCATCTTAGGTCCTACAGTTGACAACGTATCCGTATCCTTCTTCGTTTGAAGCTAGCTGCAGAAGTCCTAGGACTCAGTAGCTACTTACCATCAGGTGGACTATAAGTTCGTTCATCCCTTCAGTTTTATTAAAAGAAAAAACGCTTCATATTTCGAAAATATTGCATAACATAAAAGTCCGAATTGAGAACCTCTCCCTTTCTTTAAATCTCGATAGAGTGACGAGGGAGCTGAGAGACCCGCAATGAAAATCCGCCGTTATTATATTTATTCTTCAACCATCACTTCTTTTACAAAACAATTAGCTCAGTTGAACGAAGTATGAAAAATCATTGTTATTATAATCACGTCATTTTTGATTATTGACGTTAGAAACCGTGTAGTGGCGGTGTAAGAATATTCACAGGCGATATAGGAAAGCGAGCCAGGAGAAAGGATCCCTGTTATCAGCTCAATAAAATTAACAAACTGCGGTTGTTAGCCCGCTTGCTATGCGTGGCAAATATGGCAATCCCCCAAAAAAATATTGCCCTATGAGGCAATCTATGAGGAGGCCTATGTTCGGCACTGGAGTTTTAAAAGGATGTAATATTAATGGTATATGGCATTAGAAAACTAACAAAACATTATATTAGAAATTCTAATTACGTTTGAGAAATGGCCATAAATATTTCATTAGTCGTTTTATATATGTGTATGTTTATGATGTAATTTTAACTATTCACTGAGATTGATTGCCAGAGACGTAAAATTTCCCTTTATAGCATTTTTAATGTCGGGAAAGTTGCGAGTAGGATAAGTTTTATAAGCGATATAGAAATTAGAGAGACAACATTAACATATTCAAAAACTTTCTGGCGTATTGGCCAAAACGATCATATACATATGATTCAAAAAGTAAATAATAAAGGACCTTAATCTTATTAAGCTGGCCAACTTGTTTCTCTTTTTTGTTTTAAATTGTGTATATTATAAAACCATCTATTTACATAACAATCTGATATACAATAGTTATTACTATAATAGAAAACTACAACTTAAAACTATAATTACCATACATTCCTACTCCTTGCGATGTGGTATCAATTTTTATTTAAAAAAGTGCATTGTCAACACTAAGCACATGGTTTAAATACCTCACAGCCGATTATTGGAAAGACACGATAGTTAAGCAATTCGCAGTGGTTAAGTTTGACTCAAAGAACAGGGAAAGATGTAATAAAAATGGTTAATATATCCAAGGGTTAATAGTGCCAAACTTATTTTGCAAAACAATAAACGTAGAACAAAATAATCTAAAGCAATGAATAAACAATATCTTGCTCGTAGCAATAGCCAACGCAACTGAACATCCGGTTAACATTTTCACAGCCAGCTCATGTGCCGTAACATCAAGCATCACAGCATAATTGGAGCAAAATAATTTGGTATACTTTCTCCAGCGGAAAATATTATACTTAAAATTTTACACCTGCTCAGGACAAAGATAGCACTTACCATTAACTACTAACTCACACTTTGTATTTCTATAAGAATAAAAATTTTTCATAAACTAAATTGATGGGAAATTTCACATTATAAATATTACAATTTAATAATATAACTTTCTTAACTCGTCTATGTTTATTACAAGTTCAGTTTATATTTTATACAAAAAAGTGTGTTATTCATCGAGTTTCTGTGATGATAGTGCTGTTAGCCTTTTGGCATTTACAGCTTCATCCGATAGAGTTCGTAGAGGGTTTTATCGGTTTGGCGTTGCCCATCCTCTGGTTTGTTTCACTCTACCGCATCTTACGACACTCACGTCACGATAATAAAGGGGAGTGCACCACCTAATTTAACTACACTTGTTACAACGGATGTGTCGTAATATTTTAAAAATGGCATTTTTTTAGACCATTATTTATTATAATCATGTGAACAATACACATTGAAAAGTCAATTTTACGGACTTTTACGTAATATTTGAGCATATTTCACAGCCATCCACTATTACACTGTATTCGATAGCCCACATAAGAATATCGACTTGTACCAATGATAATTTGAGAAGTTACTTATAAAATTTCACTTCAGAAAATGGTTGAATACTAAAACAGCTTAGGCTCTCGTTATTAAAAATGTTTAAACAAAAATCACAAACACAAAGCACGTATAAATTTTTAACGCTCTTAGCTATTTGTTATTAGTTTGCATTCATAGTCGGGCGACTTTTACAATTAATAGTTTTAGTAGTAGTGGCGCGGATTAAATTCAGATTACTTACGGGATTTAAGGCGAACACAGGGCAATGAATGAGTGCCACAACCAGAGCTCTTATTTAATTTAAGATTTTTTTTGTATACCATCAAGTAAAGCGCAACAAAAGTGAAATGAGTTAAATTTTTCTGCATTGTAAAGTGCGTATCTACTTAAGTCGGGTGTATACGGGCGCTATCAACTCGTAGTTTTATACGGGCGAAGCTTGTTGACTATGCTTGTTTGCTACAAACATAAAATCAAATTAATGTTTTATTGACACATGGCGGCGATTTCCAGAACAAGCTATTTATCATATTCAAATGTATATTTTTTATCATTATACCTACTATATAGCTATTTTAAATTAGCATTTCTATTACGTCATAGACTGCTTTCTATATTATGTCAGAATTAAAAGTAATAAGAAGTACCTGGATGACCGAGCTTTGCTTGGTATTTTTTTGAAAATCGTGTGTTTTGGAAGTTATATTTAGATACAAATTACATACTACTAAAACTTGAATAATATTTTTTGATCTTATTAACGTAATAGAAAAAACTGAACTGGTTATTTGAATAA
>DWHP01003249.1:0-13587 GCA_018247895.1 Parnassius honrathi
GATTAGAAATGGATCTACCAAACTGCGACCGTTCCTAAAAGTAGAAGGCATTGTTTTGTGTATATACTTAAACTAGAAACCGAAAAAGTTTTAGTTAAAACCCAGCGTGGGAGAGCCATGTCGCAGCTTTATTATGGTTGTGGCACAAATGTATCGGCTCGACCGCGGGAAGACCACACTCTACCAAAATACCAGCATAAAACAGCAGTTCAATGAGTGTAGAGAATTGGAGACCCTTTATGCCGACGTCAAAAAGTAGGTATTCAATTCGACTGTTTTTTATGTGTTACCTCATAAGTTTTTTCTGGGTGAACCGATTTTGGATGATTCTCTTTTCGTTTGAAAGCTGGTGCTTCTGACGTGGTTCCATATGAATTTAATCAAGATCTGACCGGTGGTTTTTGGGTTATTCTTAAATAATGCATATTTAATTGACTTCGAATACATTGATTCAGTCGTATTGAAGTCGGTTGTACAAAATTTTTAATTTTACCACTTCTTAATTGTAGCGTGGCATTCCATCTTAGTCCTTAATTGTGGCAATGCATCAGCATTTTGATTATTAATCAAGGATAGATGTAGATGTTATGGGCCACAGTATCCACTTACTATCAGATGGAATGTGTAGGAGTGTGTACCCCTTATTCTATTTAAAAAAGCAGATTTGTGGTTCTATCACGTTATAGAAAAACATGTTTTATCTTAGACAAAACTACTAATATATTATGGATAACAACATGAACAAAATCGAACTACGGTAATTTAACTTCAACTTTTGTCTATTGCGTTATCTATAATATAGCGTTCGTAAGGCATACGATTTTCGAGATCAATTTACTTACAGCATTTTCATTTCAAATGACATTGTAATCTTTGAAAACTGAAATAATAAAAAATAAAATGAAATAAAATATCCCCTTACGAGGCAATCTATAGAGGAGGCCTAGGTTCAACAGTGGATTTTTGTGGATGATGATGATTATCTACAGAGTCCTATCATAATGTTGTGGCCGCACTAGCGCTACAGTTTGAATAAGCATCCAAAATTTTGTTATCACACAGAAGAACGCTGTATTACGCAACATCGTGTATGACGTAGTAGAACCACGCTGCAGTTATATTATGGTTCTAGCAAGAATGGGTCGGCTCGACCAGGGCAGGACCGCGCTCTCACAGAATACCTGCGTAAAATAGCAGCTTAATACTGTTGTGTTTCATATGGTGTAGAGATCCGGAAACCATTTTTGCTGGATACAAGTCATTCATTCTATTTTAGTTCTCAGGAGTGAAAACGAATCTGCGTTTTGAGTCTCAATCGAGGATAAATGTAGATGTATATGTGCCACAGCATCCACTTACCAACAGGTGGACTGTGTGCTCATTTGTCACGCTTATTTTATAATAAAATTCTAATCCATTTCCAATTGTTTATTGCAAGCTACAGTTCAAATTTAAAATGGAATATTATTGATAGCATTATATATTATTGATTGATACATGTGACGCCCTGCAGGGACATAGCATCGTCATAGGGCTGACTATTTTGAATTATCTAGTTATTCTAACAAAAAATATAACATCACAAATATACTATATAAATTTATTTGCGGTACTCTACGAATTTAAGTAATAGTTTATTAAATGCACCAGCAAAGATTCTTTAAGAATTTGGTAAATGGTTATAAATTTTGATTGACATACCGTACGTAGCGTATTCTTAACATCTTAGCACGGAAGCACAAAAAACAAAACGCGAACAAAAGCTCCTTGCAACTCTAGCACGGTCTAGACAAATAGCCCTAAGAATTTCCCCGTCAAAGTTGCCAGGGCCTTCATTCAGACGCAAAAAGGGCGCCCGCCCACCACCCCCACGGTAATTACGAGCGGGAGGGGGTGTACTATGTATCACCCTAAATTACTTTCCTCCCCTCGTTTACCCCCTGGGGGGATATTTTTTAGTATGATGCTACTTAGTTCAGGTGGATACGTGAATTGTCATAAAGGGGTGCCTTTATTGTCCTTTTTAATTACACGTATTAAGTGGTTTTAAAAATAAATTGGGATTTTGTGTGCATTACGTTTGCGTGGATCTTACCATTGTTTACATAGTATTTAAATAAGGTAATTCTTCCTTCTTGCTTTGGAAATATAAAGCTAAAAATAAATAAATAAAGTTTCATTTTAACCAACTTCCACTGTATTTTTAAACGAAATAGAGCGATTTAACATTTTTTGTCGTAATAGTATACTTTTGCAGTGGTCACCAATTAATTTCAATACCGAAAATTGGACTATGTTGTGCAGCAATGATCCAACCAAAAAACTGTCCCAAATAATGATCCAGAGACTTTTTTCAGTTTATTTCCAATTGTAAATTACTTCTGAAAAATAACAAGTAATCCCAAAATCTACATTCAATTTTCTTAAAAATGACATACATAACAAGAGGGCATCTGCCACAAGAAAATTGAATTTATTGTTCAAATCTGAATACATAACTTAATTAAATATATAATATCTGAATAATCGAACCTTATCGTGGTAGTACCATGCTGCAGTAAAAGCAAGTATAGGAAAAGCTTGAAAGACCTAGTGGCGTTTCATAGAAGACAGAACATATCAGCTGGTATAACTTTTCTCTTCGACAACCTTTATTAATTCCACATTTCGATTTAATTTTTTTAAGAATATACCTGGAAGACCTTTACTCACAACAACTGGGTTGGTAAGTGTAGTCTTTAACAGGGATCAGCGATTTTGAATAAATTTTCTACCACGAGACGGTCGCCAGATCATCGCCTGTCAGCCTTGGTGACTTATTTCCATATAATCCTCATTTTCAGTAAATTTACTAACGGACTTAGTTTCTGAAGGTTCACCGATTGCTTTTATTAACTGATTGATTGATTTCATTTAAATTTGCCTTGAACTTTAAAGATTACTCCAGCTGAGTAGGAACAGAGTGCAAGCACAGAATCATAAATGTTTTAAAGGTTTTAAAAGTCTTCATTTCATGAATTTTAGAGGAAGGAAGAGCTTTCAGCTTTCATCGTTTATAGTATTCTTTCATAGTGGTAAAATCGCTTTTCAACCGACTTCAAAAAAGGGGAGGCACTCAATTCGACCGTATCTTTTAATGTGTGTTACCTCAGAACTTTTTTCTAGGTGAAACGATTTGACGATTTTTTTTTATTTGAAAGCTGGTGCTTCTCATGTGGTCCGATATAAATTTAATCAAGAGCTGACCATTAGTTTTAGCGTTATTCTTAAAAATTGACTTCGACTACATTGAAGAAATTTTCATTTTATTTATATTGAAGTCGGTTGTACAAAATTTTTAATTTTACCACTTGTGTATTCAAGTTTTCTAATTACTGATCTGACTTTAAATTTAGTCACCAACATGATTTCTTATCTCGCTAATATTATATCTAGGTTATATTGAACCGAGGTAAAATATAATAAAGATTCTATATACGACGCGTATATTTTTCATGTATGTATGTTTATATTACCTTTTTCTCTGAGTCGACTGAACCCGTTTAGATGATTCTTTTTTTTTAATAAATAGGTTCAAGGAAAGTTTCACATAAATTCAAAGTAACATTTCCATCTTAAACTGTAGAAAAATGGAGGATGAATTTACAAAATATCTTTAAACGTAAGTCTAGTTGTTACTTCGAAATTGTGATATCTAATCGACATCAAAAACAAAAAAAAAATATTCTCACGTAATAGCTTCCCAAGTGCGCGCTGAAACGTTCGTACGGATTGTATGGGAAAGCCCAAAGTACTTTCTTTTATTAAAAGCTTAATTCTGTCTCATTAAGGTAGCAGCTCAGATGGTTAGCACTCGCTGTAAATTTCACAGTACGCGAGCAAACCGGTTTCGTTACCGATATCAATACCAATAACCCGCCGGCACCAATAGAATTGTTAATTGCAATTTTGAGTGCTGATATGCCACGTGCTCGGTGGTGAAGGAATACATCGTTAGGAAATCTACATATCTGTGAAATAAGAAAAAAAAATATTTTGAAGACATGTGAAGTTCGCCAACAAGTATTGAGGCAACGTAGCGGACACTTCCTTGCCCTCAAAACCCTCTTAGAAATGAGGGGAGGCCTTTGCCCAGCAGTTGGACGTATATAGGCTGTAACTTTTTAACTTTATGGAAGCAGCGAGGTTACTGATGGTGTGAATAGTTTCCTTTGTAGGTGCTGGTATTAAACTGCAAGTTTTCAAGTAGTGTACAGTCTAACTTGTTCACTAACATACTCGTGCTCATAATGAGCTTCCATGTAGACGCGAAAAAAAATACAGAGAAGAACGTCACTCGTTGCTTTAGTGGCGTCGCGACGCATTTGTTTTAATTAAACATCTGCTTGCACGCATATAATATAGAAGCGGGCCCGACAGAATGAAGTTGTCTTTTCCGGAAGGAGGCACCAGAAGTTTTACATCTACGTATAAGTATACGTAGCAGAGTCACGCCGCAACGGTATTAGGGTTGTAGCACGAATATGTCGGCTTGACCGGGCGAGGACTATGCACTCACAGAATACCGGCGTGAAATTAATGATAAGGATACAAAAAGGTTTGCTGTTTGAATATTATGCTAGGGATTTTTTTTAAATGGTTAGGTCTTGTTATGCCTCAAATAAAAGATTTTACTGCGATTTCCCTTGCTACATAATGAACATACAAGAGGTGATAATAGAAAAAATGTACCAACAGAATAACATTTGAAGTAAAAGTTACAGTCTATATACGTCCCACCGCTCGGCGCAGACCTCATCTCAATTCCTAGAGGGTTAACTAAGTGCTAGGAAGTGTCCGCCACGCTGCCTCAATGCGTGTTGGCAAACTTCACATGTCTTCGATATATTTTTTTTCTTATTTCTCAGACATGCAGATTTCCTCACAATGTTTTCCTTCACCGCCAAATACGTGGTAAATCAGCACTTAAAATTATAATTAATAATTGCATTGGTGCCTCTGAGGATCGAACCCGGGTTGTTCGCGTTTTGTGAAATTCACAGAGAGCTAAGACCCTGAGTAACCACGAAAAAATGTTTTATGTCATTTTACGTAATGTAAATAGTTTAATATTTCAGCCCAACAAATATTCTTATTTGCATACAGACGTAAAATACGGAGTGAATGGGATTACGTCATTCTGTTCCCACGTAAAACATGAGGTGATTGTCAATATTAGAATACATGAGGCATAGCTACTAGCTTATTAGCTTTTTTACAGTAACGGTTGACCGTGGTGATGTAATCTACGCTGGATAATAATAGAAGATCGTATACTGAAGAAATTTGATGTTGAGTTTACATATAAGAATTTTGGGGGCGAGTTAATGTTATAGCTTTTAAATATCGGTCCTCTTGAGAGGATACGCAGTGTATAAAATCTGATGCAATATCAATATCGACCCTTGCATGTTCACAGATTTCTGACTTACCACTGCTACTCCAATTCACCAGAGAAAATGTCAGGGTGCTTCTATTCCTATGATTTTTTTATAGAAGGAGGGTCAAATGAGCATACGATTCACCTGATGTTAAGTGACTACCGTCGATACCGACATGAACAACCGCAATACCATACCATACATACCGGTGCGTTGCCGGCGCTTTAGAAAGGAGTAAGCTCTTTTCTTGAGGGTCCCTAGGTCGTATCGGTCCAGAAAAATCGCCCATAATTAATAAAATTTAATACAAACAAAAGCGAACTACTTGAAGATTTCTGGATACGGGACGCTCAATCTGAAATATTAATTATTAAATGCTGAAGGTATTTCAGATCTTTTACGATATCAAGACGTCAATTACTACAGAAATACAGAAACTCCACCGGACTTTGGGTGTTTTACAAAGCACCCAAAATTTCGGAAATTAATAATAATCAAAATTAAATGGTATAAAATTAGTTTAATCCACTAACATTCTGTTTAACTTTTTGTTAATGATATATTATTCCAAAAAGCTCGATTATCAATGTTATTGATAAAGCTGATACGCGCTCGCTTCGCTGGGCGCACGATAGTATTTTTTTTGACACAACCATCGTAAAATCCGTTCTTAGTCAGCGTCTACATTGAGGAATAAGTAACTATACTAAATTTCGAGTCAGTCAGATGTATGGTTTTAGAGATCGTGATAAGTCAGTCAGACTATGGTATTTCGCTCATATATATTTATATATACACAAATTATGTTGAAAGTAGCATTTTCCAACCTTGGAAGTAGTGGGCTTACATTTGGTTACGTTATGATTTTCCCATGGTCAGCACTACGTAGCTTACTCAAGTGTTTCTAGGGCTCAAAATCTTCAAGTCATCGCCGAGTGAAATCATTTAAATCTTCAAAGCTAGAGTAAATAAGCATTTGTTACGTTAAGACTGCGGAAGTAGAAGTTCAATTTACCATCTAAGCCTGCATCACCATTTACCACCAGGTGGGATTGTGGTCAAGCATCGGCTTATAAAAAGTAAAAATTAAATATAATCTAAAGAAGTGTATTGCAGTAGAGCATTCTGCCACTTTAGTTAAATTTAGGAGAAACAGTTTCAGTTATAAAAATTGTCGGCTTTTAAATAAACGCGAGCAGAGCCGCGGGTAAAATCTAGCAATTTGTATAGCGCCATCCTACTACGACTTTCGAAAATCACAATTTGACGTGATATCGCGAATTTGTAAGCTATTGCGTAGCTTTTATCGCAAGCTTAGAGCGCGGCGACCGAATCAAAAAATTCCGTAACGGAAATAAAGCTAACACCCGCCACTCCGACCGGCACAGCGGTGCGGCGTTGAAAAAGTGTTCAATTCAGTGATTTAACTATTCTAATCTTATAGTATAAATAAGCAAGCTAATTCTATCCTCATCATGACAGAGATATATTTGAGATGAGGAGTCGTCATATAAAATGCGTCCGAATCACTCGCACTGGTTTTTATTTTAAAGAAGAATCTATGATAGATAAATATAGTGAATTGCAGACTTTCTGTAAGATATTTGCAAAAAGTCCAAGTCGTTTTTTATATGATTGGGTGACAAACGAGCACACAGTCCACCTGATGATAAGCGGTTGCTGTGGCCCATAGACATCTACATCTGAGAACTAAGATGGAATGCCTCGTTTCCAGTAAAAAGGCTCTCCGGTTCTCTACACTGACCATACGAAACACAGCAGCATTTTACTAGCTACTATTTCACGCTGGTATTCTGTGAGAGCGTGGTCCTCCGGTCGAGCCGACCCATTCGTGCTACAACTATACCACTAATATAACTGTAGCATGGCTCTGCCACGTATAACATAGTAAATATCGTTAGTAAAATTTAAAGTTATTTTTATTACAGTTAACGCAGTTCACGTCAAAAATTACACTTTATTGAATTTTAGCAACATGAATAAAAAACACCCTTTTTCACAAAAACTATATGTAACGTCCTATTTATTTTGTTTCGTAATTCATAATATTGTAAAGTTTCATCAAAATCTATAAAGTAGTTTTTGTGCGATTGAGCTACAAACATTCAAACACCCAAACAAACTCACATTTATATCTATATCATAATTATATGTCATAATTAGTAGGATATTATAATATAAAAAAACGTTGCCAACGATTCCCACCACAGTAACATATTTACCCTACAGATTCCAAAAGACACTGTATTAAATTTATTGTTGCCATATAAATACAATATTACATAAAAAAATAACACATCTGACGACGTTGGCTCCAAAGTGCTTTCGAGATTCCAATCGATCCAACACATGAAAGATGGAATTCAGTATCCCTTCAACGCGCAGCATTATGAGCATTGTTTCACGGTGAAGTCATGTTCACACACACATTCGGCACAAATGTAATTATCTACGTGAACTCGGGGTGATACGGGGTACAGTCACGCTGCAGGTATATTATAGTTGTAGCACGAATGGGTCGGCTCAACCGGGGCAGAACCATGCTCTCATAGAATACCAGCGTAAAATAGCAGCGCAATGCTTTTGTGATTCGTATGGTGAGTGTAGGAACTGGAGACCTTTTTTCTTCGAGGCATTCCAGCTTAGTCCTCGGGGTTGACAACGCATCTGCATTTTGATCCTTAATTGAGAATAAATGTGGATGTCTATGGGCCACAGCATCCAGTTACCATCGGGTGGACAGTGTGCTCGTTTGTCATCCAATTCTATACAAAGAACGTATACTAAATTCAACAAATACCAATCTACCTTGTATAATTAATAAGTCCTTGAGGTACTCTTAGGAAAATTTAAAAAGAATTTCCTCGATCGACTTGGAATTTATTCGTGGTAAAACCACGCTCTGTCTCATATTTGTTACTCTCGTGGAATGAAAAGGAATAATGGTAGCATCATTATGCGTATTTTATATATCGCATAATGCTTAATATATAAAAGAGGGTGTTTTTTATATATAACATCGTTTAACTCAAAATCTATTTGATCGATCACTATGAAAATTGGTATATACAGGGTTGTTTTCAAAGAGTAGCCAATTTTTCTTCACCATTTGCCTATATTATTTATCCTGAAGCTTCTCTGCAAATTAGGTCGGGTATTGCAAAATAACCCTTAATATGTATTTATTTTTGTGTGTATGTATTTTTCAGTAGGGAAGGTTTATATTTATAAACTTAAAAAAAATCTTGATTTCATTCACTTTTTTTTAAATCAAGTGCTGGAATTAATAAAAAAAAAACGTTGCTGAACACAACCTGTGATATTAACTGGCTGTGTGCGGGGTTCACCTTTATATTGGGTGATTTTTTTTACAACCTGGAAAAAAGTAGGGTGTAACAGGGAACATTATAGACGCCTATCGTATTAATATTTTACATTCTTTTTATTTTACTCCAACATAATGTTATGAAATTAATCTGTAAACAGATACTACTAATTTCAAATAAACTTTCGGTACTTAAAAAAATAACAACTAAATTTTTGAACTGAATAAACAAATCAATAAAAATTTGTCGATATTAAAACAATACGTACCTACCCAAACAGTAGTATATTTAAAGATAGATCAATTTCGTACGTTAATGCAAAATTAAAATCAATTGTAAATTAAAAGTGTCATATGCTTCTATTCCGTTCGCCTGCTTCAGCCAGATTTTTTCCAGATGGTAAAAAAATCATCCAATATAATTACAAGCTGTGTGGCATTCTGTCTACCTCTTTTATCTGTTCTGTGGTAGCCACTTACTATCAGATGGACTGTAATTTCGTTTGTTACTTGCATTTATTTTAAAAAAAAAACGTATAGTCCGTGCACAATAAGTATTCATGTCTTAAAATAACAGTTAATCTCAATATCAATGATTTTCGGATTCTTTTTTTATAGAATTAGGGTGACGAACGAGCACACAGTCCACATGATGGTAAGTGGATGCTGTGGCCCATAGACGTTCCACATTTAGCCTCGATTAAGAATCAAAATGCAGATGTGTTTTCACCCCTGAGGACTAAGATGAAACGCCTCAATTCCAGTAAAATGGTTCGCCGATTTTCTACAATCGCCATACGAAACACAGCAGCATCAAGCTGATATTTTACGCTGGTATTCTGTGAGAGTATGGTTATTCCCCGGTCGAGCCAACCCTTTCGTGCTACAACCATAATATAGGTGCAACGTGGCTCTACCACGTATAAAACTCTTCACAAACATTTTATAATTTTCCCATTTCTGTTTATTCGACTCGTCATCCTAATCAATTTATTTAATCGACGATTATTAAAACTATTATGTTTTGGCAAATCGAATGTTGATTATGGTAAATAAATTTAAAAAGCAATCAAGACTAAACAGCTTCGGACCCCCCACGTGTTCACAACGAGCAATTAATGTTAAGTGCGTTTCACGCGAGGGCGCTTATTAGGATGACCATATTTCCTTACGAAAAACTATTAAAGAGATGGCTGATTTTTCAATCAGCAGACATAATTTATTCATAGAACAAAATGCAACATATACAAATTAAAAATAACAGTATGAATAAAATAGCTTGACTGTTTTAATATTATTTTCGGTATGGTTTGTTTTAATATTATTTTCGGTCTGGTTTTACATAACTTATTTGATGTATTACTTTTATATGATGATTGAAAAGTAAGTCCTTACAAATATATTTTGTCAGAAACTGAAAGTTGTATTAATTTTTATGGGTCCCAGCTAACGAATACAAATAAAAAAGGGAGAGATTTAAAAGTTAATTTTAAGGGCTAAGTATTCATATCATACACGCACTTTAGACTGGTGGACATTTCTTTTACTAAACCTGTAGAATAAGCTTTTATTTAAACAACAGTTTCTCATTTTAAAATAACGTAAAAAAAGTACAGAAAAGTTACAGTCTGCTTACCTCCAATTGCGGGGCACAAACCTCTCACCTCTAAGAGGGTAATGGAGCAGTTATGACGAGCTTTTTATTTATTAGAGAGCATATTTTTCACAGTGGCCACACTTGGGAGGCGCGTTGGGAACCGTAGCTTTTAATTTCTTTACGGTTGATTCTCAAAAATGGTTGACATGCGCGATTATTTGTGCTATCAATTTAAAAAGTAAATGATATTTGTCTCTTAAACACATCCGAAATGTGACGTCCTAAGCGGACGCGTCACCTGACATTCGTTCGTTTTACTGTGTGTATGAATCAGTGTAGATTATTTTCTGATGTCTCTTTCAAATTAATATCCTATTTTAGGTTAAAATATATCATCACAACGTAAACCGTAACGTGGTTGCGATTTAACAGCCACCGGCGAACAATTTCCAACATATTTACACAATCGCAAAGCAGACCTCTCCCAATTATCATGCAGTACGAGAGAATAATGCCGCCTTAAGTCGGTCACAAATTTTTAACTTCCTGCTAAGAAAATTGAACATTTTAAAAAATAGAGAAGTTATTGGTTCCACCTGATTTTCAAAAATCGAGTTTTCATCAGATATCGACGTTTTGAGATCCCAGGAAACTATTCTGACTAATTTCACGTGAACGTCCGTATGGATGTGTGTGTGTGTGTGTGTGTTTGTTTGTAACCGTTCATAACTTTTGAACGTCTTAATCGACTGAGATGCAGTTTGCGGCTTCTAAAGATCTCAATGTGGAATAGATTTGGTGATAATATGAGCTGATAAATATTAATATGATCTTGAAAAACTGTTTTTTTGGTTTAACTTTTAAACGGCTTTACCGATCGGTTTCAAAAACTAATCTACTCTTAACCTCAAAAAATGACGTCGAATGCCGTTTGGAAAATAAAAATCGGTTTATTCGTACGTGATTTGTGTAAGGTTGTTGGTATATTGTCAATAGATAGCTCTAACGTGCATGTGCCATCACGCGTACACGGAAGCGGTACTGAGCAAACAAGCGCTGCACGTGGTCGGCGGAAGTTGGAGGGTGATAATCGGTAAAGCTTCACCCTACGGCTTCTAGACAAGTTCCCCGGTAAATGGTAATAAATGGAGTTCCTAGTCGCGCGCAGCGTGTGGCGAGTGGCGACGCGACACGTGCGCGAAGTGTGCGCTACGGAGGCTACTATATATTGTTGTAATAAGAGTTTTAACAAAACGCCTCGGGCGCTGGCGACTACGTGAGCTATGGCTGGCCACCTATAACAGCACGACTGCTTACTAAATTATAACGGCTACCATCGAAAACATAATAAAGTTAATAAATTGTTATAGTTATAAATATAAAACGTTTATAAATTCCGTTTGTACCTATATTACGCTGGCTTCATTTCGATAATACCGTAAAAAGTTTTAGTTTGGCCTTTATTGCATACACAAGTATTGTATGCTTGTATAAATATATAGTAGTTCCTGTCTGAAGGATAAGGAGCCAGTACAATTATAAACTGTAAGGCAGGGATGGCGAACCAATGGCACGCGTGCCATCGATGGTGATAATATTTTGGGCAATATTTTGGGGACCCCACCGTTCATAAAGTTCGCTATGAAATATTATATTACGAACGAACGCGAGTGATCCTAGTTACGTCGTGAACTACTATTGCTAATGACACATAGTTCGTTTTATCATCATCATCATCATTACAGCCCTTCACAAATCCACGCCTTCCCCAAGGAATACATAGTTAGTAGTAGCATAATAGTCAATTTCGTTGACACAGCTGTATTTAAAAATTCATTTGTGTTATATATGGGATTTTATAAGCCCAATATAAGTTATTTAACATCTAATCTGCAACAACAGAAGTCACGTTAATGTTTAATTTGAATTGCGCGTATAACTGAAACATTTATTATTATACATTGCAAAAAATATTTTTCAATGTATAACTAAATAAATGTTTTAACTCAAAACTCTTTATTTACTTCTTGTAGTAAATAAACAGTTTTGAGTCGATAGAATTTACTACTATCATTTTCCTAACAATCACGATGTCAAAATTATTTCACGGCACGTCTATTACCTAATTAAATATTTCTTTAGAAAAATGGGACGTTGATATATAAAGGTTCGCCACCCCTGTGTAAGGTATTCTATCTTATGGACGACACACACGGTCAGTTCAACAGATCATTCCAACTTAGAGTGTTCAAACTATGATATTTTTTAAAATATCGGCTCTTCGATATATCGACAAATAAACTTATATATAAAACTTCGATATTGATATATTTATAATTATCGATATATTGAAAATCCAATATTTAAAAAAATATCAACAGTCCTAGTTTGAACTGTAAGTTGGAATGATCAGTTGAACTGACCGTGTGTGGCGACCATAAGTCTTCAGAAGTGACCACGCAACCACGCATCTGTAGTCTTCTTTGCTTCGAGTTGGCTGCAGGTGTCCACGAACTGCAGTTGCCACTTACCATCAGGTGGACGGTAAGTTCGTCTGCCACTCCAGTTTTATTATTTAAAAAAACATAAAAAATTAAAGTTTAATGTCTAATAGTTGTTGAGTTCGTGTAAATAAACACATTGTTGGTGCTTCACCCTTTTCTTTTCCGTACTTGGCTGACACTGCCGTTGTGTTTAGATGACGACTAAATCGACGAATTTTCAGGCCACAACCATGTGTACATCAACCTTAACAATCATAAGTCTTCTGAGGACCACACTCATACAGAATATCACCATAAAATATAGTTTAATGTTGCCGTGTTTTGTATGGTGAGTGTAGACAACTAGAGACTCTCTTTTTTATAAAATAAGGGTGATAAACAAACACACAGTCCACCATGCTAAGTAGATGCTGAGGCCTATAAATATTTACATCTATTCTCGATTAAGAACTACAACGCAGATGCGTTGTCACCCCTGAGGACTAAGATGGCCTCAAGCTGGCAAGCTCCGATTACAAGCCTATTAATGCGGGTGTTGCACAAGGCTGCGTGCTATCGCCAACGTTGTTTCTTCTGCATATCAATAGTATGTTGCAAACCCGTAACATTCATTGCTATGCAGATGATAACACTGGTGATGCTCTGTACACCGGCCGTGCCAATATTTCTCGGGAAAACGTCTCTGAGTACCGGGACAAACTTGTGTCTGAAGTCGAGTCT
>DWHP01003250.1:0-13586 GCA_018247895.1 Parnassius honrathi
ATATAAAGAAGACTTGGCTTTAGCCTTTATGGTTTTTAAAAATATGAAGAATTAAAGAAAATAAGACTTGGCTTCGGCCGTTATGGATTTTGAAGAGATGAAAAGAAGAAAAATAAGACTTGGTTCTGGCGTTTATACTTTAAAATTCTATATACTCAAATAAAAAAAAGACAAGGCTATGTATATGGCTTAGTTCCTTTGCCTGCTCTCTCGAGCGAATAATAAAAACAACAACAAAAACACTCTTTTACGTTTTTTTAATTTTTGTTAATTTAGTGGCAAGCTTTTACTATGTATTAGATATCTGTGGTAAGCTTCATTCGTTTTAGGATTACTTTTATATGTTTTATAATGTATTTTTTATTTACTGTATGTTTCCCCTAAAAAGCAAGAAAAAAATTCGAGTAACTCTGTAGTAAATGTGAATTTTACTAACTCTAATTGTTGCTGCATAGTGGATATTTCCCTTCTGCTAAAACTCTAGAAAGAGGAAGTATTAGTATACTTCCTCTCATAGTTTAGGAGTTGCAGCTACAGTCAGCCCTGCTGGAGTATTCTCGGTACTCCGCAGTCAACGGTATTTAGGTTATCATTTTTTATTTATAAGAAGTCACTAAGATGTGATAGACGTGAGTTGTCGTTGTCATTAATTTAGCTTCTGTATTTTCATTATTTCGTTTACTGTCTCAAATTTTATTCATAGAAGAAATCAAAATTTTAACAGGGGATGGGCAGTAACATCTAGCTGATAACCATTATCAAACTCAATAATTAAAAAACTTCTGATTTTAAACCACTTTCCAAACGTGGCAAATATGGCAAATATTCTATAAATCTATGGGTAGGTAGTATGTTTTTTGTAAATAATAGCAACGAGTATATTCTTCATTACTATCATCACCTTTACAATCCATTGCAAGTCCGCTGCTGAACATGAACATCTATCACGATACAAAATGCGATTTTAAGCCTCTTGCATCCATCGAATTCCTGCATCTCTAACTTGGTCGTCACGTCTAGTCACGTGTAGTGGGGGCGGCACTACACTTCGTCCACCGCCGAGCTGTCACTCAAAGACCTTTTCCACGTCGTTTGTCGGTATTTTATTTATTTTATTTTATAGGATAGGGTGACAATCAAGCACAAAGTCCACGTGATAGTAAGCGGTTACTGCGGCCCATAGACATCTACATCTACCCTCGATTACAAATCATAATGCAAATGCATTGTCACCCGGGAGGACTAAGATGGAATGCCTTGTTTCCAGTAAAAAGGGTCTCCGGTTTTTTATTTTATTAGACACTATTACTATATATATTACTATTATACACTCTCCATATGAAACACAGCAGCGTTATGCTACTGTTTCACGCTGGTATTCTATGAGAGCGTGATCATTCCCCGGTTGAGCTGACCCATTCGTGTTACAACTATACTACTAATATAACTGCAGCATGGCTCTACCACGTATAAACTGTTCTTCTAACCATAGAGCCGGCCCACTGCCACTTTAGCTTACTGATCCGTTAGGCTTTGTCAGAATACTTTATGATAAGCTACTTCAAATAGGAATTTAATAATTTCATTAGACCAAATATCATAATAATCTTATAAAAGTCGGTAAGATCTATTAAACTCCGTCTTTGTCTTTTATCTAAACCACAAGTGTATTCAGGTTCCATTTTTTATATTATTAATTATATACTACATTACTTTGCATAAATGTAGTATTAACTACGTAAGATAGCATTATGTCTGAAAACTACTTCAATAAATAGGACTCAGAACATATTTGCACTTCAGTTGCTACACAAAGAGGAGTAATAGGGTAACTCGTCTAGTAATTGGTTATATTACACCTTTCAGGTGCATAATAATTACCACTCCAAAATAATGTGCTACGAATTTAAATGTGCTCTGAAATCATGATAAAACCTTTAATTTACAAGCGTATTTTCAACCATTTGTAATCAAAACTGGCTGTTTGTTCTGTGATTAAAGTCGTTTTAGATAACTTATAAAATAAATAAAGGACAAATAAAGATATCGGCAATGCATCAATATTCAGCCGATTGCGGTTGAGTTATGTGGGTATATTCGATTTATTCGTAGTGTGTACCCTACCCTAGTCACTTCGGATTTCAGACTTAACATAATATATTATACTAAACACAGTTCATCAATATCGTAGCCATCATAAATAATAACCAAAGGTTTTTCTAATAAAAAACGCCTGTACAGGCCTGAAAATTCAGACTATTTCAAATTACTACTAATATTTCAAACTATTTTAAATTTAATTCAGACTGATTCAGACTCCTGCTAATAAAGGCTAAACGCAGCTACATACCAGCAGACATACTAAAAAACTTGGCTGTCTAAAATGTACGCTGTATGCCAAATATATTATTCCTCATACCAAATATATATTCCTGAGTTTTAGCCGATGATCAGTCTTTTTATAGGAGAGAAGGCAAACGAGCATACGACTCACCTGATGGTAAGTGGTTACCGCCACCCATGAACAGCTGCAACACCAGTGGGATTAGATGCGTTGCCGGCCTTTTAAAAAGTAATAGGCTCTTTTATTGAAGGTCCCCTAAGTCTTATCGGTCCGGAAAAATCTCTAGTGGTAGTTGATTCGACAAGGAAGTTGTGCGAGAAAGAAAACTTCTTTTAATTCGCTTAGTAATGGAGCGCCTGTCATCCAGATGGTATTGCTGGTATCGCGAGTTTTGTCGCGATGTGCAATGGTGAAACTGTGCGGTTTGAATTAGTCCGAACAATTCCTCAGTGATTAAAAAGTTAAAATTATAGCCCATTCACGTCTTATAAAGGTTTTTTCATTTCTTAGAACTAAATGTTTCCTTAAGATGTCTCTCTTTATCGTCGCGGCGTGCCTAAATAAAATGAACACCTAAAACGTTATTGGTGCCACTGGGGATCGAAGCCAGGTTGCGTGCATATTGTGACGTTAACGGCTAGTGCTAAGCACCTGAGATATAACGGCTCACGGATGCTTAGTAGCGAAATTAATAAATTTACTGTGAAATAACGGAGAATATTCATCACATTATTTCGAAATGATAATAATTTTAATATTATAACAGATTCGTAAAGGCCGATGTATATACGGATTTGGAAACAATTTCCGATTTTGGAACTCAACAATAAAATAGCTTTGCTTATTCTCCATTTGATATATAAGGTCCGATTGTGGCAGCTTTTATTTAAGTTAGCTTTCATCATCATTGTAGATTATCAAAGTCCACTGCGTAACAATGCCTCCCCTTGTAGACTGCTTCCTTTGGCAAAATATTTAGCATTTATTTTAGATATTGATAGTTGTCATGCTTTCCAGTCACATTCATGGTGCCATGGTTGTTATCAGAAAGATGTTGGTGCCGATATGCTGCTCGCTCTATCATATTTTGCGACATGCACCCAATGTTTAATTTAAATAGATTAAAAATTAAAAATATTTTATTATAAAAACGTATCATGTGTTCTCAACGTGAAGTGTACAGAAATCGCAAGAATATTTTATACGTGATAGAGCCACGCTGTTGTTATATTGGTAGTATAGTTGTAGCACAAATGTGTCGGCTCGACCGGGGAAGGACCACGCTCTCACAGGATACCTGCGTAAAATAGTAGCCTAATGCTGCTGTGTTTCGTATGGTGAGAGTAGAGAACCGGAGACACTTTTTACTGGAAACGAAGCAGTCCCTCTTAGTCCTCACGGGTGATAACGCATCTGCATTTTGATTCGTGATCGAGGATGGATGTGGATGTCTATGGGCCACAGCAACCACTTACCATCAGGTTGACAGTGTGCTCGTTTGTCACCCTATCCTATATAAAAAACACTACTTGGTTCAGCGTGCGTTAACAGCGGCATTGCAGCTCTACATACTTCGTCAGGTGCAAACTTCTCACGAAATCTGTAAATTTTGATTCCCGATGACGGTACATTTAGTATTGTATATTAGAAGGAATTACTGTAACACATCTTCTTGTCAGGCAAACCTCAAAATCTCAAAACTCGATTGTACAATCAGTGCGTGTGGGAAACGTCTCAGTGAATCTGAGACGTTTCCCTTCACTGCTGGTCGTATGAGGAAGTTCAGAGTCGCTCAGCGAGCTATGAAGAATGCTATGGAGTTTCTCTGCGTGATTAATTTAGGAATGAGGTTATACGCAGTAGAACCAGAGCAACCGAGATAGCCCACCAGATTAGTAAGCTGAAGTGGCAATTTGGCGGCCATATAACTCGAACCAATAACCGATGGGGAAAAAAGATTCTCGAGTGGCAGTCTCGTACCGGCAGGCGAAGTGTAGGGCGTCCCTGACTAGATGGAGTGACGACCTGGTAAGACAAGCAGGAAGTCGATGGATGCAGGTGGCTCAGGACCGTGCATTGTGGCGTTCCTTGGGGGAGGCCTATGTTCAGCAGTGGACTTGTGAAGGACCGTAATGATGATGATACTGAAAGGCATTACAGCTTTTTATTTCGAGGTGTTTTTGAGTTTAATTTTCCTTAGTGTACCGTCTGTTCGCTTGGATACGGTCGATTCCGTGCCGCGCCGGCTCAGCGCGTAAAGCAGCTTTCAAATAAAAAAAGAATCGTCAAAATCGGTTCCCCCAAAAAAAGTTCTGAGGTAACACACATAAAAATGAGAATTAAAAAAAACATACAGTCAAATTGAGAACCTCCTTTTTGAAGTCTATTAAAAATTGTGTTGTGCGTGTAGAAGGTTAAAATGTCGGCCTGGCGACATGGTGTCTCGCCAAAGTTTAGAGCTAGCTTAAACTCAATCGGTCCTATTACAATAGCTATTTAGTTTATTGGCAGATTCTTTTACAATTTTGAACGAACGCACAGTCTACCTTATGGTAAGTGGAAACTGCAGCCATGGCCACCTGCGACCAACTTCGAATAAAGAAAGTCCAGATGAATTGTATCCTTTGAGGACCAACATGGAACGCCCAACAGTCTGTAATGATACTGGCTATATGTGTCATTCGGACCGGAAGGGATTTTGCATAGTGACTTTAACAACAGGACAAATAATAGAAAATTCTGATTAATGTCCCTATCGGTTAAAATAGTAAAATTGCAGCCAAAAGAAAAAAGTAAATTTGCAGTAAAGAAGTAGGTAGTACGCTGCTCGTCGTGTCCAAACTTTATTAAACAGAAATGTAGGTTTTGTCACGATGTATTTCTTTAGCGCCGAGCAGTGCCCATTTGGAGCACTATTTGTAAATTAACTCTCTCGTTTACGGTGGCAGTAATTCAACACAGGTGCAAGCGTACTGTAAAACTAACTCATAGTCCTAAGTTAAGATGGCAAAATATGGGTGACACGAACATCGAAATATACTTTTCTGTTCTTAATGTTAAGGAAAATGGGGGCAGATAACGTCAGAGACATACGAGTACTGGGCGGAAAAAGAAGTTCGGTTTGCAGTTTCCTATAACTTCTACAAAACGTTAGAAACTTCCGAATCTACACGTATAATCTGTAGAAAGTCGTGTTTGTAATTGTAATATTTTCTGGATATAAGAAATCCGAGGGACTAAATAAAGGATACCGAATCCAAATAAGTGATTGTCAGAATATTTGCACTGTCAGTCTAGGATTATCCGTAAACATTAGTTTCGAGAGAAACTGAGGTTGTGGACGTCCCGATGTCATAGTTAGCCGGGCTTCTTTCAGCTTATGAATATTAATTTTTGGTCCGATCCACGCAGAACGAGCTTAAACTATCTTGAAGTATTGCAGTTTTATGCTTGGATTTGAATTTAATTTTGTTAATTATAGCATCATAAGCCAATGGTAGCACCCATCCATCTCCTCTGTTGAAATTATTTTAATTTTGATAGCCTCGCCAATCTTTCTTGGTGAATAGATAGCTCTACGGTAGAGGTAGTAGCACGATGCACACATGTAGGCTGCTATTTTTTACTTTTATGCAGATTTTATTTCAATCATGTAGTCGTAAAAAATGTTTCATTTTTGTGTTCATTCTATCGTAAGTATTGAGTAGCGAACACGAGTAGAACTCATTGTCGTCATCATTACAGCCTATCAAAAGTCCACTTCTAAACATAGGGCTCCCCCTTAAATTGCCAAATAGACTAGACATTTGCCGTAGTTAGGGACACGAATTGCATTCTCTTTCACTGCCTCTACAAGGCGAATATAATTCTACTTTTGTTTATAAACCGAGTTCACTGTAAATAGGACACTAAATGTACAAAATATTGTTAATGTTAAAAATATCAGTATCTAATTCATGGTGCCAAACAATGCTCAATGAACCAGTTATTTAAATCAACTACTGCAAATAAACATTATGCCGTAATAGATGACCATGAAATGCAATATTATTTGGTCAACACTGTACTAAATTTAATTGTGAATAAATGTAATGTAAAATGTGAAATTTAAATAACGCTTCTAAACCAATAGTCGAATTTCGAACACAAACGATACTCGTTTTGAGTAATGCTCGCAAAATGGAAATGTTAAGTTGCTTTGTGGTGTGTAAAGCCGTGACGGAAAAAGGCGTGAAAAAATTGTCTGTCGTAGTATTAAAATTTGCACTTATTTTCCATAAGTGAAGTTAAAGTTTTGCCTTTCCTTACCCAACATTTATCTCTCCATTACCCTTTCAATAATAGGACTAGGCTTTTGTTTTTCTTTTTTTATCGTGTCATAAAGCCACAAGTAGCTTTATGAATGCTAAATTCCAACAAAAGAAGCGAATTGTCCTGCTACAAGTGATTTTATCGATTTAAAGATTTTGTGGAAGAACATAATGATAAACAAAATTTATTTAATAAAAAATCGAAATATAAAATTAACAAATAGAACGCTTTCTATATTTCACAACTGGGTGGCTATTTTTAGTACGCAGACGAAAGAGGAAACAGCCTTATATCTCCAGCGGAATCGATCAGTTAATTAAGTTAATGAATTTCCTTAATTTTTAGTAACATACGTTTAACTTACAGGGTAGACCCACTCTGCAGCTATGTTATGGTTTAGCACGAATGGGTCGGCTCGACCAGGATACGACCACGCTCTCACAGAATACCAGCGTAAAATCGCAGCTTAACGCTGCTGTTTCCTATATTGAGTGTGGAGAACCGGAGATCCTTTATACTGGAAACGTTTTCATATTCAGAAATCTACTTAGACAAATAATAATTTTAAAAAAATAACAGGGAAATGAACTACAAAATATCGAAAAGCGTAATATTCACAGAATCACGCACCAAGTAGTTTAGTCTTCTTAAAGCTCATAAATCATATCCATTAGCTGGTATTAAAGCCAACATTATATTAAAGTTTCTCTTGACTATAATGGGTTGGCCTACACATCAAATGAAATCGATAATAATGTTTAGGTAAATTACATAATATTATGTATTATACAATATGAGCCGTGGCTCGGGGACTAAAAGCTCACCATAAACTACACAACACGCGAGTAACCATAATTCAGTCCCCGATGGCACCATTTAAATTCCGAATTACAATTGATATAAGCAATATTGCTCATCTCCTTTTGTGTTTTTCTTCTACTACTGTCGAATCATTTTTCTTGTATTATTAAATTGTAACCATTATCGACGCAATAACTTGTCAGAAATTCCCATTATCCTGCGTCATTCATAACATCAGTAGCTTTTAAATAAATAATGATATTTGCATTCGAAAGTTTTGAAGAAGTCTCTACATTTTTTTAAGCAATAATTTGGCAATAGTAGGAGAAGAAGATTACTGAGACAGCTGATCAATGTTGCTGATAATCACTATCAATTGCAATTAAGAATTTAATTGGCGCTGTCTGGGACCCGACATTAGGTTACTCGCTTGTGATGAATATTATGGTGAGCGTTTAGTCCCTGAGCTACTATGATGTAATATAACTAACTTATACCCGCTCGCTTCGCTGAGTACACGATAATATTTTATCCTACATCTAAAATATCAAGAAAATTTTTCTTTCATGGGACTTTTTTATAGGATAAGGGTCACCAACGAGCACACAGTCCACCTGATGGTAAGTGGATACTGCCGCTCATAGACATCTACATCAATCTTAGATCACGAATCAAAATTTAGATGCCTTGTCACCCGTAATAACAAAGATAGAATGCCTCTTTTCTAGTAAAAAGGGTCTCCGGTTCTCTACACTCACCATACGAAACACAGCAGCGTTAAGCTGCTGTTTTACACAGGTATTCTGTGAGAGCATTGTCTTTCCCCAGTCGAGTCGACCTATTTGTGCCTATGCCTATAGTTCTACTATGCTACTAGTATAGCTGCAGCGTGGCTCTACCACGTAAAAGACTATCATACAATATGAAGAAGAACTGCCATAAAATATGTTTTTAGTGAGCATCGGGTACATAATTTTATTGATCTTGTGATGTATCAGTTACTCTAGTATTTTGCTTATATATATATGTGTATGTATAAGCTATATATATTTGCTGAAATAAGGAAACCAGAGCATGGACACTTCTTAAACTGTGGTAGGATGATAGCGTTAAGTAAGATTTCTTGAGTGCTTAGTTGAGCACGTTCTTGTTCTATCGTCTAAATAATGACTTTATTTGACTTTATTTAAGTAAACACTTTACCGTCATAAAAATCTAACAGAATAAATTAAAAACAGTTATCAGATTTTTACCTATATAAAATTTTCGTTCTAAGGAAAAAATAATGAATAGAATGATATCTTATATAGTTTACATTAGTGAATAATAAACTTCTAGTATTGAGCTAGCATACGAAGGACAACACTTTATTTGCTGTTAGAACAGAATAGATTCGATACATTCGATCACCATTTCAATTGATAGATTAAAACCCACCTTTATGCTGACGAATGAACCAGGGAGTTCGGGTGCGTCATCAACTGTGCTTATTACACAAGAAACTAGCGTTGCTCGTATACATAATGATCATAATCATTATTATTATGGTCTTTCAAATCTACTGAGCTGAACATTCGCCTCACCCATTGACAGCCTCATAGGGAGGATATTCTCCATGATTGACATACTTTGCTGATGGGTAAGCAACCGCAGTATATTTAAGAGTTGTAATCAGGAAATTGCTTCTGCCCACCAGCTGTTTCAGTTCTCCTCTGTCGCTTCTGACGTCACCAACAGGATAGTGTATTTTCGGGCTAGTGAATTATACTACGCCATCGCTAACCGGCGGTATATGATATGAAGAATAATACAAGAGCACTTGCAACACCTCCGTAGTTCTGGACTTCTCTCTACGATCGCAGAATACAATTTCCTGATCTTTCCATTCCAAAGGTCTTCGGAGCGGCTAGTTCCGCACCATTCGCACGGTTTCTGTAGCCGCCGGTTGACTTGGTTTCTTCCAGTCACCCGGCCAGTGCTAGCAATAGCATTAAACCGCGTTGAAAGTTAGACGTTTTTGTAAAGATCTGTTTATTATTACCCTGTTATTATACCTAAGTTAATGATTAACTACCGAGCATCATCACTACATTTTACATTTATTGTTACTATAAATTACAATTTACCAAGTAGTAGCGGTGTAAGGATATCCAATACGCTAAACATTCCCGTGGATGGCGAAAGAGGCCACGAGGTCAATTAACCCAGAAGCGAGCAGCAGTATCTTCCTTCTACCAAGCCTTCAAACCTTACTAAGCGGACAAATTAACTGCGGCTGCCATCCCACCTATGAAGTCAGGAACCCAACATATCGTCAATGACTATTACATTGTCGGATATGAAATATAGCAACTTTACAGGAGAGCGATGGAAAGTGTTAATTGTATGCATCATTGTACTTATTTGAAACAGAATCATGATAATTTTGAGTAATGCTATGGATTATGTATGTTCCGAACAGTATTATGTGTAGCCAGTATTTAATGTGTAAATATGAGTAAAGTCACTTGTAATCCTTTTAACGGGTAAAACTAATGCTGTTTTGTAAGAAGTACCAGAATTGACACTGTTTCCTGTACGAAATCGATAATTGCTTATCGGAAGTGGTATTTACGATATTGTTAAATTATTATAAAACTATGTTATACGTAAAAACAACTGGTCACCCTATCCTATATAAAAAGTGTATAAGGTGGGAGTTCATATAGGTTGGGATACCAGTAAAAAAATCGTATTTTTCCCCCGGAAGGTTAAATAGTGTGATTCCCGCCGTCAATTCATGACTACTTAGTATACAAACACAGAGTAGGCGTCAACTTCATATAATTTTCATAGAAGGACACTTACAGGTAAGTTACTTTGATCAAATAATTATATTAGTTAGGGGACCTAGTAATCTATGAATTTATGTAAAAAGGCTGGTTTTTAAATTAAATAAATTACAAAAAATAACTAATGTAGTAATTTTTCTAATAAAGAAGATAAAACTATCATGAAATTATTACATTTTTATATTTTATTTACAACATTTCAATAAATTTTAAATCACTCATTAAAATAAATAATTTAAAATTTAAATTTTAGTTGTTATTAGTAACACGCTGCTACCCGTTTTTTCCCGTTTAGTTTATTAGTTTTTAGTTTATTTTATTAAATTTATGTGTGTATCTAGGGCGATGACACCCCCAAGCTTCGGTTGACGTAGTTTTAAGTTATTATATATTACACGGTATGAGTGTATTTGAGGGGCTAATAAACGACCATGGAACAATGAACATCTTTTTATTCGCTCGCCACAATTCTCATAGAACCGGTACCAACTCTGAAGCAAGCCACTAAAAAGGTCCTCCAGTAATTCCACCTCAATGAATATACTGACGTTTTCGCCATTAAATACGAGGATCAGAAGTGTATCTAGGGCGACGCCATGCGCAATCTTCAGATTAAAATTTAATAGGTATAACATTGAAATTACAGCGATATTTTTGTTTTTCGTCAAAATTGTCTCGACTGAGATTTAAACTGAACTCGTAGTGACAGTGTAAGAACATATAATATTACTACCTAAAACAAACGGGAAACAAACAGGTATCAGACTGTTACTTATAACAACTAAAAAATAAAAATAAACTGCGGTTGCTAACCCACCTGCCAAACACGGAAACTATGGCAAATATAGGGATATTTGAAATCTACGGGAGAGGCCTATGTTCAGCAGCGAACTTATGCAAGGCTGTATCAGCAACGGAGGTCATGGCCTAAGATAGTTATTATGACTTCCATTATATATACAAAATAAATGAAGTGTCATAACGATAATTAAATACCCATAGCCCAACATAGCTCAACAGATAAGTAATCTGAGGTAACAATGGCCCATCCATATAGTTCGAAGAACCGATAACCGATGTGCAAGGAAAATTCTGTTAATTCAAAAAAAATTGTCTATGCTATAAAACAATGCAAGTGGCCGTGGCGTCGTGCTTTGTGGCCTTCTTTAGCCCATGTTCAGCAGTGAAGGGCTGTAATGATGACGATGATGATGACTTATGGCAAATATCCCCCTTATGATGCAATCTATGGGCCGCTCAATGTGCAGCCGTGGACATTGATGAAATTACTATAAAAATTTTTAGTAAAAATAACTCATTAAATATACTATAGTATGATGTGTAATAGTATTATATGTTTGTTTTTATTCATATACTGTATTCTACATAACCAATAGAAAAAATATGTCATAATATTTTGTGTGGGATAAGTGAATACTGTATTGGTATTAAAGCTCCGCTAAGAAAAGTGAGATTATGCTGAGGGCAAATACATGTTTAATTAAATAATATTAAATACACGTGTTTTCAAATAAATGGATCGACCCAAAACTATTTATATTACCGAAAATATTTTTGCAAGTCCAATAAATAAAAATGCTTTTTCTTCGTTATAAAACAAAGGAGCACACAGTTCATCCTCGGTGTAGTATCTAACTGTAGATACGTTGTCGCCCTTGAAGACTAAGATAGAAGTTACCAGTAAAAAGGGTCTCCAGTTCTCTACACTCACCATACGAAACCGGCAACATTACGCTGAAATTCTGTGAGAGTTATTTTTTCATGTTGTGTAGGTATGTGTAGGTTTTTCATGTCAAGCCGACCTATTCATGCAGCATCTATAATAAGGCTGCAGCTTGGCTGTACTACGTCTGAATTTTTTATTTAATTAGAGATGTACACTCTCTTAACAAAAGTGATGCAATTCCAATTCATTAAAAAATAGAAATTATTTTAATTGAGTAAATATTGAAATGTTGAGTACACAGTTCAAATGAAAGTAAATGGATGTTATGGCAGATAAAACTTGTATTTGTCTGTGATTAAAAATCAAAATGCAAAAGCATTGCAACCCCTAAGATTAGCACACAGAGGTCTCGTTACAAGTAAAAGTAGCCTTTTGTTCTCATCACTAACCGAACGAAACACAGCAATATTATGCTGTTATTTAACGCTGGTATTCTAGCCGATTAGACCGTTTTGTTTCCCTAAATCAGAAAATGCAGCATCAATAGTAGAAGACAAGTTAAAAGAAGACTGTTGCACTATGATTATCCGTCATTTGTGGTAATTACGTCAAATATATATTGAGAAATTAATGTAATACAGAAGTTAATGTAAGGCAGTGCACTGTTTTCATTCCGCAAAAAGTACATGCGACGCTCTGTAAATGTAATAAAAAAGAGAAAGAAAAACCTTTATTTGAAACTACAATATAGCCCATATTATATGAATAAAATGCAAGTATTCCTTAAACTTACTTACTGATTTTACCGTTGAAGTACATTAATCTTACTGTCGTGTTCCGTTTCAATGATCTTATTGTCAGTCTTTGTGAAAGCGTGACGTTACAGTATCGGTTCTACTCGTAAAATAATATGACTGCGAGCAAACTCAATAACAATAAATAAAGTAATAAATATTTACTTGTGTTATATTGCAAGGTATACTTTAAAGTTGTTTTATTTTTATTAGAATTATTGTGGTAACTCACTTGCGTATTGTGGAATTGGTTTAAAATTTCACAATAATTATGTTGAGATCGACCCCACCGGCAACCAATGAAATTGTTTAACGAAAATTTAAGGGCTGTTATTACTATTATTATTTACCACCTGCTGGATGAAAATAAAACATGAGAAAACGTGAACGCTTGAGAAGTAAAAAAAAAACTGTCAGTCGTATGACTGCGCGTCAGAAGTGAAACTTTTTTAGCTTTACAAACTTGCAAACAATATTTTTGTGTTGTTAAGAAATATTTTGGGAATAAGTTTTATTAGAAACTAGTGAAATGCCTCGGTTTGCAAGGGTGATATCGGGATTCTACAATAACGCCACCTACTGGGTCCAACAATGCCTATAACCTTCGCAGAAGTGCATTCAGTATGTTGACAAAGTTTTACCGCAATCTGATGAACGGTATGACAGCGCATAAAATAGTAACAAACGAATTATATTTTTTATATATTATATTACTTTTAATAATGTTCTAATATAGTAATGGAAATAATACTAGTTTTTACGGATTTTATCGCGTATATTTAACTTTTTAATTACCCGACGTTTCGAGAGCTTTACAG
>DWHP01003251.1:0-13586 GCA_018247895.1 Parnassius honrathi
CATCGGAGTTGAATTTTTTTCCTTGTAAGAAGTTGTCCAAATTCCGGAAAAAATGGTAATCTGTTGGAGCAAGGTCCTGGGAGTACGGTGAATGTCGCAGACATTCCAATTGTAGCTCATCTAACTAAGTGGTAACTTGTCGTGAAGCAGCAGTGATCTAGAGCGATTGACCAATCTCGGTTATTTAGCGGCTAGTTCTTCCTTCATGGTTCGCAGTTGCTGACAATAAATATCTGCCGTAATCGTTTGGCCAGATTTTAGAAAGCTATAGTGAACGGCACCGGTGCTAGTCCACCAAACACTCACAAGTAACTTTTTCTGAGTTAATTTTCACTTAGGGCAGGATTTGGCTGGGTCTTCAGGGTTCAGCCATTGCGACGAGCACTTCTGATTATCGTATAGTATCCACTTTTGATCAAAAGTAATGATTCGATTTAAAATCCCTTAATTTTTATGTCGGTTGAGCAAAGTAACACAGCGGTCGACGAGTATTTGCAAGTTCGATCCACTCAATTCGTGAGGTATCCATCAGAGGTTGTGTTAGCTCTTGCTTGGCTTTGAAAAAAATAGAATTTTCGCATGGATTAGACCTAACTAGAAAAACTTGAAAGTAATCTACTACGATGTAATTACTTGTAATATATTACTGAAAACGAGGCAATCTATCTCAGTAGTCGTCTTAGTAGACACTGCATCTGCATGTTGATTCTTAATCGAGGGTAGATGTAGATGTCTATGGACCGCAGCATCCACTGATCGTCAGGTGGACTGTGTGCTCTTTTGTCACCCTTATTCTATAAAAGGTCATAAACAGTAATTTTAAACTATTTTTAGTTCGTCTCCCGTATCTTATAAACTTATACCTACATTACCACATTGTAACACCTAACTCAGTTTTTCTAATACTGGCTGATACCCGGCGCGTTGCTGCCACAGACAAAATAATTGTGAAAATGTCGTTTTAAATTTAGAAGAGCTATATTGTTTAATTAGGAATGACAAAACGTTCATATAAGTTGAACGATATATAACTTTCAAATAAATTTGTCGGGACGATACGTGCGCCGCGTACTGTAAGTTAATTATAGATACTACTGTGCCTATAATCTTCGCGCTAGTGCAAACATTAAGTTATCGAAGTTTCTTAAAATCTGATGAACGGTGTAGCAGCGCATAAAATACGATAGATTATATATCGATATTATTATCGATAGATAGATAGAGCAGCCATAAAAATACGATAACATTATTTTTATGGCTGGATCGATTCTGACTAAATGTTTTGTGTTTTTCTTTTTATAGGATAAGGGTAACAAACGAGCACACAGTCTGCCCGATGGTAAGTGTTTGCTGTGGCCCATAGACATCTACATTTCTATCCTCGACTGCGAATCAAAATGCAGAAGCGTTGTCACCCGTGAGGACTAAGATGAAACTCTTTGTGGGTTGGCTATAGACATCCGGTACTTGATTTTGATAATGTTTTTAGTCTAGGAGGCTTGCTAGGGTTAAGCTTGTACCTATTACATTGTTTTTGGATGTCGGAAATGCGTTTTAATTAATTACGATAAATACAAATTTCACTAAAAATTGTGTAATAACAAAACGCAAATATGTCAATTTGTTCTCGTATTATGAAGTAGATGTCCGGTACTTGATTTTTTAATTTTGTTTTCAATATAGGAGGTTTGTCAGGGTTAAGCTTGAACCATTTACACTGTTTTTGGATTTCGAAAATGCCTTTTGAATTACGATACGATAAAAATGAATTTCACAGAAAATTGCAATAACGAAACGCAAATATGTCAACTTGTTTTTTTTTTAAAACAGATATACTCATAAAAAAGTTAATCACTCGGACCCAGACAATCCATTTGTGGCTGGAGACGGGCCTTATAACTTATATACAACAAATGCAGTGGAGAGCAGTCAAGGGGTTTTTCAGAAAACAAAATTATAACAATTTACATTACATTATTTCATTTACCACCAGACTTTACAGATAAGATTGGTCGAATCGGTTCTAAAACCAAATCGTACCACCATACAACAAACCACCGTAGCAGAAGCACAAAAATGAAACACGCCACTAAGTTTGCATCTTATTTATTGATTTGTCCTCCCAAAACTTTGTTTTCGCTTATTGTTTGGACTTACAAGGATTATCTTTTCTTTCGGCTACTTACATAACATTACAGTTTTATAAAGAAATCACAATGTGGAGAGTTGCCGGCCGCCGCCGGGCAGACCGCTAAACAGTTCCCGCGATCAGTCTATCCTTGACGCATACATACACGCGAACACGCATCCACACACGCACGTACGCACGCAAATCATCACAAACATCATCAATGAGGATTTAACTCAATTAACATTATATAAATTGAGACGTGAAGCTATAGCAAAATAAGAACTATGATTAGCAGACGTCTTTTGCTGGCTTGGAAACCGTTGGCCAGATCCTATTTATGCTAAGGTACGTCAAACCAGAAAGTGATACAGTAAAAAACAAGATGGCACTAGCGGTCGCCCGGCGACGCCCGGCGCGGCGACTCACAGACACACAAACACACACAAACACACACACACACGCACAAAGACTCATAGCCCATTCCATCAATATTTATACTCGGTCACGACGACCGAACTAACTCAAAATGAAATCTCTATAGTAGACTTAACTAACCTAATAATTACAAATGCACAGTATGTATACATAATAACCATACACTTTTACAATATGTATATAATTTACCGTTCAATAAACCGTTAACCGTGTTTACATTATGTATAAGTAAAGGCTTAATCAGTTACGTTCGTGATCGGCGGTCGGCTGCGGACTTCGCTGCGGCGCCGGCCTGCGCTATACATTATCAATACAATAAAAATAAAACGAAAGAAAAAAACTATTTACAAGAGACGTGAAAGATTAATTCAACTACGCGTATACTAACTGAGTGGATGATGCGACAGCGAAATCCCCAGCGAAAAGCGAAACTTAACTAAATAAAGTTATATTTATTTATAATGTATATATATAAAAAACTTAGTCTCGTTATTTAAAGTCGCGCGGTCTGTACGTCTGCGCGACCGCACGACGTCGCAAGTAACACTTGCACGCAATATACACGATCGCAAAGGCATTTGCAATCACTCGTCTGCAACAGCGACTCACAAAATATATAAAAAGGTAACGCTCGAGGTGTCTGCGTCAACTCGGGCGTCTCACAAACAACGCTACTATCTATATACTGTACAAATATCTATGTGCAGCTATGAAATGGACAAAGTCATGCGGCAATCCTACCCTAGCCCACGAGCTCCACTGAGAAATGCCATACAACTCACTGAAGTGCATTCAAACGACTCATAATGAGTTGTATCTGGTCCTTCGGAGCCCTGGTTCTCATGTTAGAGCGATGGAAGACTGGATATAGTACATTTATTCTATTACACAGTTAATTATCTCCGCCACTTTATACTATGAAGACATTACAATTTTGTGGCAGTGCTTGGTTAAATGTCCATAGATTTGCAACGCTGAATATAATAACATGAAACGCACATGGCCCCTGCTAGCTAACGTTGACGTATAGCACGTGGTAATTTTTATAAATATATAAAAATAAACTACAAAAAACATTTGCAAGCTAAAATATTCTGTGTAACGTCCCGCTGCTCTATATTACTACATCCAGCGTTGCAAGTGTACAAGAAAGTAAAACAACAAAATAAATAACAATATAACATTATGATACTCTCACTATTTGACAGCGAATTTTTTCATAAGCGTAACGTTTTAACTAGAGAATGTGGTTTGGGCAGATTCCTCTGACTCCGCCTGACACTCGCGGTCACTTAAAGCTTTCCACAACACATGAACGGTAATCCCTGTTTTGTGATATAAGTTTGTTGAGACCACTCTTGAGTCAACACTTGTTATCACTGAATAGTACTTTGTCCGATGTTTTGGAAACGATTTTGTCACTAAGTTCACAAAATTGTCCTCTTGTGTGTGTGTGAGTTTCCCCTATAGTCCATTTAGCACTTTTTTATTGTTTCTAATTTTTCGTCAGTTGTTGTTTGACAGTCATAACAATTTTGTCTGTCTCATTTTTGTTTCTTATAAAGGTGCATTTGTCATAATATGTCTGAGATTTTCATTGCTTCAATTGTTTGTAGTAATTTAGGTCACCTATGTAAATTGTTGTAACAAATGACAGAATTTCTTTCAACAGTACTCTGATTTTCAGGGACACTTTCAGGCTGATGCACCTCTTCATTATCATTATTTTTACTTTCTACAGACGCCGAGACAGCGTCAGGTGATTTGATTTGTTTACAATCTTGATTCTCATTTGGTGTCATGGTTTCTTTAGTGTGGACTACTAATGAGGATTCTTGAGTGGTATTAGATACATCTTGGTCTTTAAGTTGGTTATCTGTTGTAGACTGCCCTGCTGAGTCTAGTGGTTGTAGACTTTGTTTTATGGTAGTTGATTCAGTTGAGGTTTTATTCTGTTTAGGTTTTTCTATGTTTGTATTCGGTTTCAACAGTCTAAACGTAAGCGGAATCGTATTGGAGGGTACATTTGTACTGAGTAAAGTGTACCTACTGGTGGAATCAAACTTCAGGCTCAGGTCTGTCATTCGTGAAGGAGCTTCCGACGTGACCGTCTGTGTGGGGGTTCGTATCAAGTTCCTTTTAAGAAGCAATATCCTCGGTTGGTTGAAAACGGGTCTCTGTAACTGGAATGTTGGTGCGATTGTCGACGTAATGGGATAGTTCTTAACGAGCGCCAGTCTCGGAGCATTAGTCGTGACCGGACGTGTAGATTGGTTTCCCGTCCGTATAAATACGTCGCAATCGGGCATCAGTGCGAATCTAGTTGCGTCGTTCGTTCGTTTCGCATACGTGATTTCCGCTGCGATTGTTGGTGCGTTCATATTCACAAAGACAGTGGGCGTCCGTCTCGAGCCACAAGTGGTTTGAGCGGCGTTTGCAGAACTGCTTGTTGAAATACTTGTTGCAGTGGAGAAGTTCGCTAGCGTTCGCGGCGGGTGTTCAGCGGAGCGTGCGCGGGTGCGGCGGCGGGTGCGGGGGCGGGGCTGCCCAAACCTTTTTTTTTTTTTTTTTTAGGAATGTGAGTCGACGAACGTCGTTGCACTGCTTCTAACTCAGTGGTCCAGAACTGGTACTACTACACGTCGTTCTACCGCTTCTGAATCAGTGGTCCAGAACTGGTACAACTACACTACTCACGGGAGGGCTCAAAGTGCACATAATTTGGACATGAGCCATTTTGTGGAATCTCAAGAAGCCTAGCCCGGTTGACACTTGACTCTATCACAATAAATCACTTAAGATCTGGTCTGACACACCAGGCTTATAATATTTTAAAACGTTGATCCGGGCTTTTCATCGTATATTCGCTTTAGAAGACCCTGGGATTAAGTAGAAATAAATTGCGCATTCTGGCAAGAGCCCTAACTGGACACTGTTGTTTTAAAAAGCACATGTCCATCCTGGGACTAAGCAACTAAATGATGTGTCAGTTCTGTTCGATAACGGAAGAAACGCCTCTACATCTTAACTGATTGCGGACCCTTAATGCGCAAACTTAACACTTATCTGGGAAACTATGTACTCCACCCAGAAAAAGTGAAATTGCTCACGGCTAAGCAACTCCTATTCAATGGAGACATAGGGCTTAGCAGTGAACTATAGCCATAGCAGCGATCACAATAGATCTTTTATGTCGCAGTGATACTGGTCTCTTTCCCTAGACCTGCATAGCTGCTTGCAGATAGTAAAAATAATAATGCTCAGCTGTGATATCTTTTAGTCTGCTTCTTCTGGGCTTGATTGATAATTCCCCAGATGTATGCTAAGCTAGCGCAAAAAGGGTCCGAATTCAGTACTTAACAATGTCCAAAGGAATTAAGATGCTTTCAAAATAAATAAAAAACAAACGAAGATGGGCATTGATTTAGAAACAGAAACCTACATGTGGGAAGATTGCTCTTCCTTTTTACCACTATAATATATACCTTTTCATCCAAACTTTTTAAAACCATATAGCAGTATGTAGTACCATTTATAAATCGAGAAAGGAAGTGGTGAATTAGATTCGCACCTTTGACGCTGGTGACAAAGATGCAAGCCTGTAACCCGATGTGAAAATTTTCCACCTGGAATGTAACGATAGGGTCACGTACCGCCATCGTTAGAAAGCCTTAAGATTATTCTGGCATTTTCCATAGATGCCTTTAACGACACTAATGGGACATAATACGGTGTGGGTTATAACAGGTGATGGTTTCTTCTACGCCGTCTCCACACGGCCAATAAAGTTTCTTTAGAACATTTTTCATAATACGTGGTGTAGTTTCATCAATCTAAATATCTCAAATTATCTTATATTATCGAATATAACTTAATTTATACTCTTGCTTTAAAAAAATTATTTCAAGGTAACAAAATATATATTAAAAGGAAAACAAAGTCAATCGGGATCGGTTATATATCACTTCCACATCATTTAATCAAGATGTATCGACTAAGAGAATGACTGAAGACAAATTACTACATCAACTCATCTAATGGCACGAGATTTAACAAATTGCTAATGTAATATAATCGAATGTAACTAATTTTCTTCTTCAATACAATCTTTCTGTTTACCTATAGGTTTCATAATACGAAAATATATGTTAATATATAATTAATTGTCTGAAAATTAACTTTTCATTTGTACCATTGTTGTAGAAACAATCAGTTTGTGAGATTCAACCTAACGAGGGAAGATTATTTGCGACTAATGAAAAGAAGCGGTGGCGAAAAGATAAATCATCCAATAAATTCCCCATTCAGTACGATACCACAAAGGTCTATGTTAGAAATTTATTTTTGCGTAAAGTAACTCTATTATATTTTTAACAAATTTTATGGTAAGTAAATTTTATCTCAATAATTCGGTTTGTCAGGCAGAAATAGCTTAAAGCGATACGACCACCGTTTGTAGTCATAAGTTTTCCGTTATTGTAACAACTTTGTTCAAATGCAATAAAGAGTTATCTATCTATCTATCTCCAAGTTATAGTTATATATATTAGGATTTACTCCTATGTCGTGGATGCAGATTCCATACGTAAATTGCACTTCCTCTGTGCGAGATTCAAGCCCGCAACCCCATAGCGCAGCGACCAAATGCTAACCCACTATGTAAAAAAGCCGTCAAAGGTAATTATTATAGTATTTAAAAAAAACGAAAAAATTATGTTTATACCATAGAAACATTTAGATATCTTGAACGCCAATTTTACAATGAAAATTTTGAAATGAAAAGAACATCCAATTTATGGTTCCCTCATGATTCACTCAGGTAACTTAATATTGGCTTGTTTATCTATGAAAACACTCGTTATTAGAATAAGTAAAAAAAACAAGAACTTTTATGATTAGATTGTATTTTATGGGTGGTGCCATATTAATGTAAAGAAAAATTCATTTCTAAAGGTGGAAAATGGAAGATAAAGATGGTAATGCACCCATTTAAACGACATTCTACTGTCACCTTGGATATGTGTTATTCCTTCAAGGGTTACATAATTAACTTATAAATAAAAATTACGAACCTACTCAAAAACTTAAAAAAATATGTAAAATTAAGTTTTTGCCGATAAATTGCCTTTATTTATGATGAAATTATTTAACGTAATTTTTAATTACTATTAATCAAAGTAACCATCGATGCAAACGATGCATCATTGCCAACTCAGTGGCAGTTTATTGATACCCTTCTTAAAGAAATCAGCTAAAAGTGTGGTAACTAGTTATTTTTATACTGCCTCTCGGATATTGAATTATTTCCCGCCAAAAATTTATCCAAATTCTGGGAAAAGCAAAAGTCTATAAGCGTCTACTTGATAGAGTCATTATCTTCAAAATCATCCTTCCACAAGTACGCTGCTGAACATAGGTCTCTCCCAAGGAATTCTATTTAGTACGGCCAACTATGTCCATCAACTTTTTGTATCTTTTAAAAGGTCGTCACTGAACATAGTAAAGAGCCGCTTTACGTTTTGATTACCGGTACGAGGCCCATACTTCCTCATCGGTTGTTGATTCTTCTATACAGCTGTATAGCTGGACTATTGGCACTTCAGCCTACCGATTTTCTGGTATAAGTTAGTTACTCTTGTTCTTCTGCGGATTTTCTTGTTAGGTAATTAATCAAACATAGATACACAAAGCATAGCCCTCTTCTATCTCTCGATGAGTAACTTGAAGCTTCCTTATACGACCAGCAGCAGTGTAGGACCAAATT
The DNA here is from genome assembly GCA_018247895.1 of Parnassius honrathi. NCBI lineage: Eukaryota > Metazoa > Arthropoda > Insecta > Lepidoptera > Papilionidae > Parnassius > Parnassius honrathi. Next base: position 8,331 of record DWHP01003251.1, read on the forward strand.
TTAGTTTTTTAAGTCATCACTGGTAACAAGCAACGGTTATACACTTTTATTTAAAGGTTCTGAGACATACGAGATAAGAATATTTTCCGCCATTTCCCTAACGTGGTTAAGGCGATTTAGATTTTTCAGTTGACATTCTGTTTAAAAATAAACGTACCTAATCCGACATTTTGTCCAAGGTATACAATCGTCGACAAATTCGACTATAGGTTTCCCAACCACTACCTGTATGGATGTAAATGGACGCTTGATATGATTTTCGTCTTGTCTATATTCTAATTAAGACGTACACGTCAGGAGACATTACTGAGGTCATGGAAAATAGTGCTAAGGTTGACCAGCATTTCTGAATAATCGTCGACAAAACAAACGTAAGAGTTATATTCGCAGTAGATGTTAATGCCGTTAAATTTTCAGACACTATTTGACAGGAAAGGGTACGGGATTATAATAATACTATTAGTAATAACAGTAACACCCGGTAGTATTCTTCAATTAGTTCGTTTAAATATAACTACAAAAAATACTAAGTATTCAGTATTCAAAAGTCAACTTAATGAAAAATATACACTGCGACGTGCAAACTTTTATATTATGTTTCTCTTCAATTTAATTAATTGCTAAATTTATTCTAAAAGTAAAGTAAAGTTACAGCCTATACCACGGTGGGATGTAATGGGCTACTGGGCGTAGGCCTTCCCCTTCTGAGAGGATTTTATTATACTACACTTTTATTATATTTATTAAAGGTTATAAATACTTATGTGATTGTGTATATTTGTGATGGTTTAATTATTTGTGTACATTTTACTTAGCATTTCATTGTAATGAATACTTTAACGTTTTTTTTGTCGTATAACGTTTTTTTTGTCGTAAATATTTTATTGGCACACACGGAAGATCATCGCCGAATTACTCAATTAGTGCTCTAATACTATATTGGGTTTCAGATCTTTTTAGTAACTGTTTACCAAATTTGAAATTATATGCTATTGTTGTAAGCAAATAGTTATGTGTTAATAAATTAACTTTTTTTTCTTCTTTCTTTCCTTTTTCTTCTATTTTATTATACTAATATAATCCCTACTTTAACAAGATCAAATGCGAAAGTATGTTGGTTTGTACTTCTTCCACAAAACAATGTTGCAAATGTGTGATATGTTTATTCACATAGATATTATGGATCGGAGCGTAACCTAGACCATCTTCGATACCTACGTTTTATACTGGAAAAAATGCACAGTCCTTGTGGGATACCTTGTAGAGTTTTTTTTATTTATAGCTCTTATTGTCAACTTTTTTTCACAATATCACTTAAAATTATAAATCATTATTGAGTTTCCACTCTTTTCTTATTTTAGCTTTTCGATGCCAGAATAGACCTACCGTTTTATTGATGTAATCGGACCATCGTTTCCTTTGCTTTTAGTTTGGAATCTTCCTCTTTTTCTTTTAGTTTGGAATCTAGGAGTCCACTCCGTTATGTTCTTTGTCCATTTGTTTTTATTATCTCTGAACATATGTCCTGCTCATCTCCACTTAATATTTTTTGTTTTGGTCACAACATCTTCTATTTTTGTTATTTGTCTTTTTTTTGCGTAGTCCAGTATGCTCTTCTCCATGACTCTTTGACATGTGACCAGTTTCTGTACTTGTTTTTGTGTGTTTGCCCAGGTCTGGCATCCGTAAGTTAGTATGGGTAAAATACAGGTGTTGTATAGTTTTCTTTTCATTTCAGTGTTATATTGTTTGCTTTTCATTACTTCTTTACAATTACTTTACAATTACTTCTTCTTTGTCCAAAATCTCTTCCACGAGTTGGAAACCCGTCTTTCTATTTCTAATCCCATTAGGTCACTGAACGCAATTTGTTGACCCAAGTAAATACAGGAATTTACCCATTCTATTTCATTCTCTTCTACTTTGATGTTTTTATGGGATCTGATAATCATAATCATAATCTCATCGTTAGGCCCGCCTTTTTGCTTTCTTGTGCCAGATTTTGGAGCATGGTTTAAAGGGTTTCTGAGTTTTTTGCTATAAGTATTATGGCATCAGTGAATCCGATACAGTTTAGTTTTCTGCCATTAATGTTAATTCCGAGATAGTCCCATTCCTTTTTTCTGAAGACTTCCTCAAATATTGCTAAAAAAAGTTTTGGTGAGAGTGGGTCTCCCTGCCTCACACCTCTACGTGTAGGGAAAATTTTCCCCTTTGTTTCTAGCTTTAGTCGTCCTGTGCTGTTTGTGTATACATTTTCTTTTATTCTTATATATTTTTTTCGATTCCTTAATTTTTTCGGGCTTCCCCAATTGTACTGATGTTCTAAGGAGACAAACGCCTTATTAAAGTTCATAAAGGCCATTTTTAGTAGATATTCTTGATATTTTCAATTAGCTGCTTGATTACGTAAATCACTATATATAGACCACTATATTGAAATATCCTGATCTAAAGCCAGATTGTTCTCTAGGTTGTTCTTCGTGATACGGTGGAGTATTATTTTTAAGAACACTATATATATTAGAGATGAGACTTATTGGGCGATAGTTTTGACTATTTCTGATCTGTCTCCTTTCTTATGGATCAGAATCATAGAACTTATTGTCCATTGTATGGGAATGTTTTCTGTGTTTAGCTCTCTCAACTTCACTTCAGAATTTCACGGATTTCTTCTGTAATGTCTTCGAGGTCTATATTGCTTTCATGGGTGTTTTCGGTAGAGTGTAGTTTACAATAATAGTCTGTTGCTATCTTTGAAGTTGATTGTCTCTTTGTTTCTTGTTTGTCTGTTTTGGTATTCATTTTTGGGATCCATAACTTTTCCTCTTTTAATTCTTTTAAGGCCTGGTTTATACCTCCTGTTTTAGGTGTTATGCGATATTTGATACGGTCAATCCTTCTACTTGATTTATCTTGTTTTATGGTACAAATAATTTCTTTACTTAGATTAATAACTTCTTGTAATGTTGCTTTATCTCTTCTGTTTTTATGTAATTCTTTCTTTTTCATGGTTCTTGATCTAGTGTTTCGGAGGATAGTGTCTTTATTAAATTTTTGTTTGTTTTTTAATTTATATATATCGCTTATTTTGTATTGTAAAATTCTTGCGTTTTATCTATTGTCTAAGACGGCATATTCTTTTGTGGTGTGCACATTACCAAGGCTGTCCTTTTCTGTTTGAAGTATTTTCTTTGTTTCTTACATTGTTTGTTAATTAAAGTTTTTCTGACCACACGGTTGTTACTATTAAAGTTGAGATTATTTATTTCATTGTCATTTTTGTAAGATCTCGGTTGATTACTTAATATAAAGTCTATTTTATTTCGGTAAGTCTCGTGAGGTGATATCCAAGTCCATTTTTGCTAAAAAAGACCGTTTACAATGGTTAAGTTATTCTCAAGGGCCATGTTTACGATTCTCTTACCATTCTCACTTCTTTTTCCTGTGCCATACTTTCCCACTACATACTCTTCACCTTGATCCTGTTTACCTATTTGCCATTAACGTCTCCCAAAACAATTATGTTTTATGGGCTGTCTCCAATGTGGCTGAAAGTTGATCATAAAATATTTTTTATTGTTCCTTCTGCAGGTTCAGACGGTGCGTAGTTTTGCACTATGGTCCACTTGTATATTGTTATATATGTTGTGTTATTTTAAAGGTAGTGGTCGTCTTCCCCCACGTTGACAAACCGGCTTAAGGTTTAGTTTTGGTTTGGATAAAGCTGTGGCTTGTGCTTTGGTTTGATTCCGGATGCCGGTGGTCATTTCATGTTTTTTGGGACTACAAATAGTGAAGCTGATCTACCTCGTTCAACATAGTTCAAGATTTTGCGTTTTACAATTTCTTTTGTTGTTTATCTGCTAGTTGAGAGTGTTCGAATGTCTTTTGTTTTTCCTTTCTTCTAAAATTGACGAGTTTGGTGACCTTGATTCCTCTCTCTTCTTTTTTTCTCTGGATTTGTCTGTTGTTTTCTTTAAAATTATTTTGCTATGTTCTAGGAACGCTACATTTCCTTTCTTCTTTTCTTCTATCACTTGGATTTGTAACCGCTTCCGCTTTTCAAGCACTTCTGTAGGGAAATCTTCTTTCACGTATATTACTGGCGAGAATCTGCTCTTGTTTTTCATTATATTGTGTTTTTACATGTAGATGCGATAGACACTACAACAGGCCAATTCTTATTGTTGTTATTCTTGCCAATTTTACATATGTTACAGATTTACGTATTCACTGTAAGATCGCCGGAACCGTAATCCTTATAATCTGTCATTATTGTAATAATCTTTTCATAATAAAGTAGCTGAATGGATTGGGATTAGACTCAGTATTAAGGTGTATACGGTCTTGAAATAACATACGTGATCCATTCTATATGGACAGTATATACGGTTTCTACGGAATAGCTATTCAGCAGCAAAAGCTAAGCTAAGTTGTAACACGTAGGTTACTAGGTACGCAAAATGACTTTGGCATCATTGAAGCGTGAAATAAACTGATTATAATAATTTTGGTTTTCATATACCGCTGCGTAAGTATAAGTGGAAAAAAGTGATGTGTGAAGCAGCTTCCCGAGCAGCGGCACGTATTTCTTGCTGATCTTACTGCATGCTGTTGGTCCACCTTTGCAAAAACACATTATTCCCTAGGCTATTCCACGGGCATTGCTGCAACTTTGCTAAACCGTGAACTGACTGCTTATTCGATGTTCAAATTGCTTGCTATTGAAAATGAAATAAAGGATCTTATAAATTAAAATCTCTAAACGGGCTTAATCACAAAACTAATCATTATGAATTCTATTTGATGTATTATTACTGCTCGAATTTTCTCCTGCGTAATCCGATTTATGGATAATTACAATAAGTTGACGGATATAAAGCTGGGGAGCCTTAGAAGTCCAGAAATATGAAAGCCTTAGTGTATTGTAATCAGTCTTTGTACTATTTAAGTCATATTAGAGAGAGAATTGTTTAGAGTATTGGTTGAATAATTGTGCCCCACAGCGGTTATTCTTTAATTTAATTTTTTTTATGTATTTCAAATTTATTACAGATAATCATTAATTTAGTGATAAATGCAAGTATACATTAATAATTACAACAAAATCCCAGAAAATATACAAAATTTGTCATTCGCAAAGTTCAAAAATTTTGTTAAACTATGTTTGTATAAAAAAGTAAAGTAAAGTTACAGCTTATATACGTCCCACTGCTGGGCACAGGCCTCCCCTCATTTCTGAGAGGGTTTTAG
>DWHP01003252.1:0-13586 GCA_018247895.1 Parnassius honrathi
GCTAAGTGAAGTGATACTGGAGTTCGGCGCCAGCAGAGGCGTTTTTGGAGCAGTGCAGCGACGGCGGGTTCCGGCCTCTCTTGGTGAAGTCAGCTACCACATTCACACACCGTTCTCTCACATACATACTTACACTACCTTCACACCACGCTGACGGCGCCTGGTGGTATACCCTACTCCTGAACCGGGTAAGTTTTTTCGGGTTATTAGCTTTATAAGTATTTTCCATAAGCCTTTGGACTCGTCCCTTTGTTGCCCGTCGTGCTGGTTTGCTATGGGCCCCAATCTAGTCGACCTTCGTCTGGGCAACTCTGGGCCGTAACTGGCTCTAATATTCACTTTCTGCCTAGAAGTCCATTTGCGGAAGTCCCATCCTAGGTATTTCTCTGTAGCTGACTTCAAGAAATGTTGAGGTTCTCAAATCATCTAATTGTACGAATGTTACACGATATCTTCGTCAATTGTGAACCGATTATAATGATTTTTTAAATAAATAGTTTATACTTTAGGGATGGTCTGATATAAACATAGAAGTATTCCTTCACCGTTAAGGGTAGGAAAAATAGATGAAGTTTTTAATATACCTATTTTGATGACTTTTAGTATCCTTGAGATTGCGTAACCTAGTTTACTCAAAATGGTCAAAAATAAACTTCAACTGTCTAATAAGTAAAAGGAGAGCTATGCGTAGCAGTGGGATATATATAGGCTGTAATTTCACTTTCAGTTGTCTCTTGTATTTCTAAGTGGTTTGACTCCTTTTCTTTCTTAAAATTTATCTAGGTAGTTAGGGTAGGACTTTCCTTTTTTGTTCCATAAGAATGATAGCGATGCAGTCTCTCGCACGACTACAACGAATGGTGGTTTCAAGGTTTACGTTCACTTCTGAGTGTTATCAAGTAGATAGGGAAATTTTAGAAAAATAACGTCTAAAAGTTAATGTCTCAAATATTTACGGATCAAAAAATTAATCGATATTACGATACATTTATTATATTTATTACGAGATATTTCTAGAGCGAAAAAACCACTTCACTCTGACGTCAATCTGACGAGCGTGATGACACAAAAAAACTGTTAAGTTGTTGATTTAACTGTTAAGGGCATCACAAATGACTCCAGATAGTGCAATGCTGCTTATTGATATGTGTCATTACAATGTATCCACGTATTTTATTAGTTTAATCGAGTTTCCTTCATGTTGTTGCACTCCAAACAAACACTTTAAAAGAATCGAAGTTTTCCTGTTTATCTTTAATTTTATTGTTATACCTTCTGAGAGTCTTGTCCAAGTCTTAAGCAAACATGTCGAATGTATTCTCAAGTTCAAACTTACTTCTTTTGAACAACAGTCGTCCTTTACGCTTAGTGTCGTAAAACTTTCTTTTGTGATGTCAGATTGGAGCTTTCTATAAGTTAAATAATGCGATCGGTTTATAGCCAATCTGGTTGGGTGTCGGGATTGAAAAGTATATTGCATTGGTTTAAGAGCTATCAATTTTTTTTATATTGATTACTCGTTTTTGACTCTGTAACGTGATTTTATACAAGTAAGTCTAGTTCACCAGGTGGTAAGTGGATGTTGTGGGCCATAGACTCCACATTTATGCCGATCGATAACCAAAATGCTAGACGACTATGGTGAACGACTTTAATTCTCGTCACAGTAAAGTTAACACTTACCAGCATTATGCTGCTATTTGATGCTGCTATTGTATGTGTGTGTGGTGTAGTATTCGTGAAATGACAACCGGTGGAGTAGACATGTTATAGAGTGGAGACCGTGTTCAGGCAAAAGTAGTTGGGACGACCCTTGACCAGATAGAGCAACGATCGGCGCAAGGTGGCTGGTGGATAAAAGATACCTGAAGCCATAGGTCAGGCTAAGTGGCGCGCCTTGGGAGAGGGTTATGTCCAGCAGTGGACTGCCACAGGCTGAAGATTTTTGTTATAACGTAGTCCTTCCTTGGTCGAGCCAACTTTGCTAGTATAAAAACATTAACATGTATTTTATAAATACAAAATGGACATTGCTTATGACGTATTCTAAAAACCATTGCCATTGCCATTATAAAAATATCCACCCCAAAGGTGATAAAAGTTATCGATATTTTGTCGAATTTATTTTTGGTATTAAGCTATTTAATATGTTTATTTAAGTAGGTGTTTGGTTTGCCATATCTGCGCTACTAGAGCGTTCAAACTCAGCGGCGTCTGTAGGAACTTCCGATTGCTCATGCTAATAGATCGCCAGCTACGATTTCCGGTATTCCTTTATTCTCCTGAACTTGCTTGATTGAAAAACAAACGATACGCGACAAAGACTTATTCATTTAGAGGAGCTTAAAGCATGACTTAAACAATGATTAATTTCGTATTTTAATTCATTTAATCTAAAACAGATATCTGCGCCTGCCAAGCATGGCAACTATGAGGCAATCCAACGAGAGGCCCTTTTTCAACGGACGATTGTTGATGAGCTGTAATGATTGAGTGAATACCTTAATGTTAAAAATTTCTGAATTTAGCTCTGTTATTTCTGTTTTATAGCAAAAACCTGCCATAAGGGCTCCTATTCAGCTCAGGAGTCTGTCCGGTCAAGTTTTACTCTCTTACCTATTTCTGCTACCAAAAAACAGTGTGTGCACTACTTAGGAGTCCGTCCGGGCTGGTGTTAGTCCCTTACATATTTCTGCTACCAAATAAAAGTGTATGCACTGCTCAGGAGTTCGTCCGGGCAGGTGTCACACTTTATTAACTATTGCTGCTACTAAATAACAGTGCGTGCACTGCTTTGCTCCGCTCTAAGGGGTAAAGTGAAACAGTGCAGTTACAGGATGTGAGATATTCCTTATTAGTAGGACTCCTTTCCCGCTCAGAACTCCGTCTGGGCTGGTGTCACTCTCTTACCTATTGCTGCCACCAAATAGCAGTACGTGCACTGCTCAGGAGTCCGTCCGGGCTAGTGTCACTCTCTTACCTATTGCGGCTACCAAATAGCAGTACGTGCACTGCTTTAATCCGCTCTGAAGGGTATAGTGAGACATAACAGTTACAGGATGTGAGACATTCCATAAAAGTAGGACTCCTTTCCTGCTCAGGAGTCCGTCTGGGTAGGTGTCACTCTCTTACCTATTTCTGCTACCAAATAACAATGTGTGCACTGCTCAGGAGTCCGTCTGGGCAGATGTCACCTTTTTACCTATTGCTGCTACCAAATAGCAGTACGTGCACTCCTCAGGAGTCCGTCTGAGCAGGTGTCACTCTTTTAACTGTTGCTGCTACTAAATAGCGGTAAGTCCACTACTCTGGAGTCCGTCTGGGCGGGTGTCACTCTCTTACCTATTTCTGCTATCAAATAACACTGTGTGAACTGCACAGGAGTCCGTCTGGGCAGGTGTCACACTCTTATTTATTTCTGATACCAAATAACAATGTTTGCACTGCTCAGGTGTCCGCATGGGCAGGTGTCATCTTCTTACCTACTGTTGCTACCAAATAGCAGTACGTGCTATGCTCAGGAGTCTGTCTGAGCAGGTGTCACTCTCTTACCTGTTGCTATTACCAAATAGCTGTAAGTGCACCGCTGAGGAGTCCGTCTGGGCAGGTGTCACTCTCTTACCTATTGCGGCTACCAAATAACAATGTGTGCACTGCTCAGGAGTCCGTCTGGGCACATGTTACCTTTTTACCTATTGCTGCTACCAAATAGCAGTACGTGCACTGCTTTCCTCCGCTCTGAACGGCATAGTAAGACATTACAGTTACAGGATGTGAGACATTCCATCTTAGTCCTCAGAGGTGACGACGCATCTGCAGCTTTCTTTATAAGAAGTCGATTGCAGGTGTTTATATGTAGTAGCTCCTTACCATGAAGTGTACATTAAGGTCCTTTGTCACTTTTGTTCTATTAAAGAAAAACGAAAATGCAGTTGCCTCTTTTTGCATTTTCCGTTAAAATACATTTAAAAGAGCTCTGGGTTTTGGTTGTTTTGGTATCTTGCTCTTTACGTTATACGTTATAACCAGCTTTTACTGTGAATGCCTACTCCTCCTGCAAGTGATTCTGTCTGTTTATTGCCCAACGAGATTTGATCGAAATTGAAAATGTCAAATTTACGCAAAAATTGGCATTAGCCCATTAGCTAGTGATGGGTGCAGCAAAACGTATCATAAATATGTTATATTCAGTTTGATGTATTCGCGTAAGTCTAATTACTGCTATTTGGTAATCATTTCATTAAAATTAAATATTCATTTTGTAAAATATATTATTTTTATGCTCATAAAATATTCAGACGTACATTTTACTTGCAAGGGTTTTCTCAGCGGAATGTTGTCAGCTGTAAGTGATATTTGAATGTTAATATAACATACGAATGAAAATTAGAAACTTAAAACATTACTCGTTTTAGGTTGGGCAGTAATAAAATATTAATGCTGTAATTTATCCTCCGAGTGGAAAAATTTCCTAAACATCTTCGAAATATTTTTTTTAAGTTGAGACAATATTTTTGTATTATAATCACTAAAGTATACTATCTCCTTTTATGTAACAGATCCACCACCTCATCTCACGCCGTGGATGGCATAAGAGATGGCGACTGTGGGAAAGGCCAGAAAAATCTTACGGAATTTGACAGATGGTGCCATCTAGCTTACCTCAGATGTAAACTAACTAAACCGGCATCAGGCAGCAGCGTCGAAGGTACTAGTCGTCTGGTGTTGCGGTCATCAATCGACCTGCCAACTGTAGCGGTTAATGTGGAGAACAAACAACGAGACAAGGCTGATCTTGCCTACAACAGGAGAGACCCGTGTGAACTGTTATAGGTTGGTAAAGAAGAAGGTGAATAATATTATTCACATTGCCGATTTTTTATATTTGGGGTATAGCACTGCCTATTTGGGGTATAGCACTGCCTATTTGGGGTATAGGCAGTGAGCTGGTATTTTGTAACTCATCATACTACCAAAAGTTCCATACTCCTTAAATTGCATACATTATCAATTTGTTATTTTGATTTCCATTAAGTTTCTTTTAGTAAGGGCAGTAATATGTAGTTTTTTGTAGTTCCTGTACAATAAGTGTACTAGACACATCTTTATATTTTCAGAATAAGTGAGACACGAGACGATAAGAGGGAAAATGAAAAAGAATAGCAACTGATAAAACTTAAAACAATATAAAATCCGCGGTTTCCAAACAGACCGCTAAACATGGCAACTATGGTAAGAATTAAACCTAAAAATATTTCAAAAACTGAGTTCCATTTATTGAACTAAATATGAAGCTTTGTATGTATAAGATATAAGACGTCAACGGTCCTATTTCTTTATTTCATTTAACCGTGTAATCATCATGACCAAGAGTCTATAAACCCAACATAATGAAGATATGGCACCGGTCTCACTACTTACGATTCAGGAGAAAAACAATTCTTGTTACCCAAACGGCGGTTAGTGTATTAGCCGTAAATCGTAGAGCTTCGTAGCATTCCGTAGCTGACACGTAGCACAATGCGCTCCTGTGTCAACCGCATGCCTAACCGCGTGTCTCGGCATAATAAGCTATCTTAATAATTCCCTTTGTTTAAATGGACTGAGCTCGCTGTATAATTGCAGTGAATGAATTTTTCTTTAAATTAAATATTATTATGTCATAAAGCTAGCTATTAAAAAAATAATTAAGCCTTAATCAGAAACGTGTAGTGTTAAAGAAAATTTGTGGTATTGTTACGAGCTTGGGTTCGTGACAGTAAAAACTGCCGATTGATTTACCAAAATTGACACTTTAATTACTGAACACCTATTAAAACTTAAATCAAACTAATGATTATTCACACTTAATATCTGAGTTCACTTCATTTCACTCCGAAAGCTTTTATCGCATCGCCAACTCAATAGTACTCCGGTCGCGGGCTTTACCGACTTTAAATAGGCCTTTTCAACCGAAACATCTAGATTATTCCAGCAAATACCAGTCCCTCCCGACTAGTTGTAAAAAGTATGAAGTTTTCTAGAAAGCTTAATTCCTCTATTCAGTACTAGATGACGCTGTTGGGAGAGTTCTAGAAAGATCTTGACACTGCTATTTCTGATACTTGATACGCTATACAGATGGCGCTAGTGCCATCAACTTTTGCGCGTAAAAAATAAGGTAAAATAACAGCCTTTATACGTCCTACTGCAGGACGCAAGCCTCCTCTCGTTACTGAGAAGGTTTTAGGGCAAGGAAATGTCCGTCGCGCTGATTCAGTGTGAGTTGACAAATTATTAGATTCAGGTTGAGTTATTGGGCTCGTCCCTTTGTAGCTCGTCGAGCTGGTTATTCATGGGCCCTAAACCAGACGACCCTTGTCTGGGCAACTCTGGGCCGTAACAGTTTTGTTAAAAAGTTTAATGTGATAAAATATTAAAAATAAAAATGCTGTGAACAAACACCGGTAGTAGCTAATATACGTCCCGCAGCTGAGAATCGGCTATTATCATTTTCGAGAAGGTTATGAAGTGATTAATTCTCTGCAATGTTTCTAGGCGTCTTCGTGGATACATGTCCTCGAATTGTTTTATTCCATATAAATGTATGTTTCGCCGCGATGTTTCCCTTCATCGCCGGTCACGCGGTAGATCATAAATTAAATTGTTATTTACAGTTTTATTGGTGCCCTGTTGCTAGCGTATTGTTGTTTTTTAACTTTCATAGGCTAACCATAAACAATGATGTGTATTTGTGTATGCACGATGAACTCTTCGTCAATTTTCGACATGAGCGACAACTTCTGAGTTATCGGAAACTAACAAATGTGCAGAAGATGTTTTAAATTCACTCTTACTTATTGGGTGTAAGCTCGAATGCAACGTTAGAACAACACGGTCACAAAAAATATTTTGGCTCTGACTGGGCTTGAACTCACGAACCGACCCTGTAACGAAAATGTGCTACACTAAAAATTAGGCCAGCTTGACGTCAGTGTCACATTTTGTAGGATAATATGTACAATATTAATCATTTTTGTTGAATACATTTTGAATGGTACATCGGTACCATATGTATTATTATTGGTTGAATAATTGTTGTATAAAATATATTTTAATTAATGCAGAGTTATTTTAAACATAATTTTAAATTAAGGAAAAGGAATGATAAGCAAAATAAAACCAAACATTAACATTGTAATATTTTGACTAACGTATCTTAGTCCAAGCTGTAGAAAACCGCGCGAAAGAGAAAGTAACCGTTTATTATCATAACAACTGAATGACGGTGTGAGAGTAGCCTGTGCACTATAATTAGTCCTGTTAATACTACGCCTTGGTTGTCCCGTCTGTGTTTGTTTGCATCAAGCCTGTTTGCTCCATCCCAACTGAACGTACAAACTCAGAATCATTGACCAGTTCTATTGACCTTCCATTCCCATGCCTAACGAAATTAGCGAGAGTTCAATGTTAATTGGTTAGATTGCAAGGTGTGACGGTATTTGTATTTCAGGCACAATGTTTTATTCATGTCACGATACTCAAATGTTGCGAATAAGTGACTAATTATTGAGGTGTTCGCAGGTGCCTAAGCCTGAAGGAATATATTGACAATGAATGAGTTACGAGTGAGTTACAAAAAAAATATCGACAAAACAGAAGTCACTCTCACAACCACTAGACCAAAAAGACAGCAAATTTAAATATACTGAAGACATCATCACACCTTTGTCGATAGTTGCGGTACTATTGATATCGCAGCGATTTGATTAACTACTTCCTCCTAAAAGCAAAGACACTTTGTCAGGTTAATTAAGTATCAAGTGCTAATTAAAATAAGCCTTCCTTGGTTTTCCATTAGGCATGAACGTCTTCGGCTTTTGTTGAATTAATTATATTAATGTCTTAGCTTTTCGGCTATTATTGGCTATTCGGGAAGAGCTACACAAATGACTTGAGGATATTCAAACAGGTCACCTTTATTTCCGTCAATGATAAAAATAAATTATTTTCTTCTAGACTAAGGGTAACAAACAAGCACACATTCCACCTGATGGTTAGTGGATGCTGTGCTCCATAGACATCTAGGTCTGTGCTCGATTAAGAATGCCTCGTTGCCAGTTGAAGGGGATGGATATCAAAAGTTACTATACGAAACAGAACAGCATTAGGATGCTATTTTACGCTGGTGTTCTGTGAAAACGCGGTTGATCCCTAGTCAAGTCAATCCATTCGTGTTACAACCATAATTTAGAAGCAGTATGTCTCTACCATTTATAAAATTTAAAATAAGTATTTATTTTACTTTTTCAAGAAATTCTGTTCACATTTTATTAACAACACAGAAACACTTTGAACCAATTTTAAATTCATCGTGGAATCTCGTTTCGATGAACTAAGCAATATATTCTCCGACGCTGTATATTGCTTACCCCTAGATGGGGCGTTTTCAAGTTCAACATCATGTATCTTACATAACTCAGAGGAATCTTTATGCCAGATTTGCATAACATTCGTTTCTTTCAGTGTGTTATACGTGATTTAATTGTACAGCGATTCAAAGGATATATTCTGATGCAAACATTTCATAATATAAAACACAAAAGATCGGTCGAGGATGTTGTCAAATACGATAAAGCGGCGGCACTATCCCTGTAATGTAGACTGTTTTGGGGCAAAGCAATTAAAACGTGTTTTAACATGGAAAAGTTATTTTAATGATGTTTCTCTGCCAGGTGGTTACATTTATTCATTAGTATTGCGCACCTCAAACGATAAGTAGTGCAGACGTAGGTTTACGTTTTTTTTGAATAAGCACTTTGTTATATCAGGAATAACTATTTCTGCTTGCGTTTCGTTGGTAATTTAACTTTATGCCGTGAGTTATAATAAAGGTTCATTCATTTATTTCAAATGGGCTCTATCTCCAGGAATTAGCGTTTATTTTGTTGTTCATTAAGTGAACTTAAAAGGTATTTTAATGTAAGTTATTTAAAAATAAGTATAGAATTTATGTAACCATTATATTTCATTAAACTATTATATTTGACATTGACGATGATTTGCGTTGCTGTGATATGTGGCGTGTCTTCGAATCCCGCACGGAGCAAATCTTTGTATGGTTTTAGTGTTGCGATAATTATTTTATATTATGCTTATTTATTAGTTTATGCTTATTGATTTTCCCCATATACCGTTTTACTATAAATTTTGGTCATTGGTCAGAAAAATAGGCAACCCTAGATGAGTAGACAGATGCTCGGTCGTACGTTCGTGTTTATTGTGTTCGGTGTAGACGCGGATTTCCACTGCGTAAGTCACGACAAAGGAATGAAGCAGCCGGAAGGAAGTGCGGACCTTGCATTTGAGTAGTATCTTAATATTGTTAGGCAATATCCTAATGTCATACGTGCTATCTAGTTTTGTAGAGCGTGTCAGATCTGTGTCATTATTCTCCACTATCAATTTATTCATTTTAGTCGAAAAAACTTTGGTATAGTTTGATTCTTATAATGATTTCTCACATATAAGCATATCCCCTACATAACGTTTTTTCAAGTGGCATAGCTACTCAGCTATGTTATGGTTGTAGTACGAAGGGGTCTGCTTGACGATGTAGAAACACGCTCTCACAGAATACCATAGATAAAACAGCAGCGTAACGCTTCTGTGTTTCGTATCGTGAGTCTAGTGAAATGAAGATACTTTTAACAGGAAACGAGGCATTCCATATTAGATTATTCCATCCTCACGGGTGACAATCGCATCTACATTTGATTCGTAATCGAAGATAGATATAGATATCCATATCTATCTATATGTCCATAGTAACCACTTACCATCGAATGGACTGTACTCGTTTGCCACCCTATCTTATAAAAAATGTATTGTTTGTAAAATAACTGCTTAATGCTGCTGTCTTCGTGTGGCGTGTATAGACAACCGAAAACTTTCTCACTCAAAACGAGGCATTCCAACTTAGTCGTCAGGGAAGCCAACGCATCTGAATTTTGATTCCTAATTGAGGATAATCAACGGATCGATGAGAAAATGTTGATGTTTATTGACCACAGCATCCATTTATTATCAGGTGGACTGTGAATAGTGTGCTCGTCACCCTTATTCTATATAAATAATAACTAAATAAAGGGAAATCGGAATTAATGCAATAAAATTTGTTACGGCCCTCAGTTGCCCCGACGGATGTTGACTGGGCTAGGGACTCTCAGTAGGCCAACTCGACGGGCAACCAAAGGGTTACGGCCCAAATGGCTCATGGATAATTATTATGTAATGGCTGTATAAGCAAACACAAACTTACCGAGTTTCGGAGGTAGGGTCGACCACAAGGTAACGTTAGGGGCAAGCAAATGGTAGCTGTGAGTGGTGTAAGAAGGTGTGTAATGTAACCTGACGTCACCGATGTAATTGGCCAGCAGACGCACATGCGTTGCCCTGCTCTACAAGGTGCAATCACTCTAATGGGCCTTCAGCGTTATCTGAACTCAATTCAAACGTCACTGAGCACAAAATCTATAATCGAAGAGGAACGCGATCTCCTCCCGGGTCACAACGTTCTAGCGTTCCACCCGACAAGAAAAATTCCTTCGTACAATATCAAAATACCACCCAAGCAACTCGTCGACGCAAATTAGTGGCAATCGGAGTTAAATTAATCACTCAAACTCAAGAAAAACCTCTTTGGCACGTATACGAACAAAATAAGACAACGCAAAGGGGGTAGTCTTAACGCGACCTAACGATTCTAACGTAATTTCACGACATCTACCCGACACGGCCGTCGCGGCCAATTGATTGTTCCAGACTAAACGGCACGGCCACAGCCCGCCAAACGAATGCCCGCCGGCCCAAACCATCAAACAGGTTTATCGCCCGAGACGAGCATTTTCGCAAGTTTTAAGTTGCTACGATTTGGCCTTAACAAAATTCGTTAAAATAAGGTTTATTCAAAGTTTAGTTCTTTTCCAAATAAAATACTCCTCTGTTCTCTATGGTGTATTTTTCATTAATTCTCAATTTTATCCATCCATTCATTAATCCATTGCAGCCTATAAAAGGAATATAGGCTCCCGAAGATTTTTTCTTAGGTACGGAGAGATTGACTTAGTTGCCATGCTTGGCGGGTTGGTAACTGCAGTTTTTTTTTTTATTTAAATTTGTTATCGGAACGGAACTGCTGTTAACTTCCTGTTTCAGTTTCCCTCTATCGGCTTTGATGGCATCCACGGGACTATAAGTGATTGTTAATATTCTTTAACTGCCACTAATAATTTAAAAAAGTTTTCTGAAAACTCCAAGTAATTTCAACAGCAATAAATATAGAATGTTACCAGCTGATTCCATAAAGTTGAAGGACTGTTTTGGTAAAATAAAAACAAACAGAAAACCGTTGCTTTTAGGCAAGCGCATTTTTATTTTCAGAAATTTTGTGAATTGCGTTCGAAATTTGAATAGATACAAAAAAAATCTAAGAGATAATTTATGATTTATTAGAGTGAAATGTAACGCTAATCATGATTATAAGGTTTAATTTACTCCCAAAAATTGGGTACGAATACTAATAATTGTATTACAAATTCACAGAGTTACCGTATAATGCGATGTAAGAATATCCACTACCTCATATCATCCCATGGGTATCGTAAGAGGCGACGGAGGGAAACTAATTAGGAGATGGGCTCCACTGAAGAGCACATCAAGACACGTCTACGCCAACAGTTAAAAATACTTCCTTCTCGATGCAACCATATTGAGATTATGTAAAATCAAAAAATCTAGCCCAGGGACGAAAATTGATGGTTTGTGTTTTTGCGCAAATGGTCGTGCAGGCTGTCGATTCCAACCATTTCAAATATCGCCTTCTAATTTTTTTACTTACGTCAAGCGAGCCATCTGTCACTTTGAACAAGTCAAAGCGGTTATCGATCACTCTCCGCTCCGAGAACTTATTCGCGATATCGAACACCAGGTGCTCGGGGAAATTAACTCTCAACGTTATTATACGTCCCAAAATCCAAACTTTTTATCGTTTACTGAATGATTTATTTTCAGATAAATTAATAGTTGTATCAACCTTAATATAGCCGTGGAACACATGAGATATAAAAAAAGTGAATTCAAATTAGCGTTTATATTTTCTTCTTAAATCCACGGTATGTTATTGGTGTCGATCGCCGCCCTAAAATTACTGCAACACCAGGGAAATTGTAGGTGTTTTCCGATACTTTTGACAATTTTAAGTTGGTATTCTGATAACATCACGGTATTTGTTAGAAGGCTACAAAATTTAATTTAATAAAATGCTTACCTGTCCATGATTAACGAAGCCATGCATCCTCGCAATATCCGCCACGTGCTTCTCACCAGCTGGCACATGTACTGTGTTGGTTGTAGTAGTAGTAGTAACACTGGTTGTAGTAAATCGCCTCCGGTGCGCCGGCGACGACCTGAAGCACGCCCAGCAGCGCCAGCGCGCGCCATGTACCCGCAATGTCAGTAACTGTATCGAGATAACCTCACATCCGTACCGTTGCGTACTTCAGTTGCATTTTGGCATCATGTACTTCAAACGTGTGTTGAAACTTGTATCATTGAGATATCTGAAAAGAAAAACAAGTGGTAAAATTAAGAATCCTGTACAACTGACTTCAATATAAATAAAATTAGAACATCATCAATGTAGTTAAGTACGCATTTTAAGGATAACTCAAAGATTATGTATTATTTACGTTTTATGTGTAATTACATAAAAAATAAGCCTAAACTTAAGACTGTTTTGTAAAACGTTGTGTGGATATGAAAACGTTTCTTGAATGAAAACGAAAATTCCAGCAATTGTCGAGCAAATCACTACTAGAGAGGGGAGAATTTTAGACCAAAAATGTAAGGCTTACTTCAAAACTGGCTTGTTCAATTTGATTATTCTTTCATAAGTTAAAAATAAAAACTAATTTATAAAATGTGATATCAACATGACCTAGTAATAAAAAGCTCTTTTATATTGAAAAAAAAATTAGTCGTGACAGTTTTGTTTTTTTATCGATCCAATTATTATACATCTTTAAAAACTAAAACTATAACCTCTCAGCTGTGGAGACTCAAACACCCCTACTCCATTGACTGCGGAGCTGTTTAGTAAAATGGATGGCTGATTGAGCGCAGTCTGTCTTAACGGATTCTGGTGTATCAAATACTATAAAATGTATACATTTCTGAACCCTCTATGAAATTTTCTATAAATGAGTACATCAATTTAATACAGTCCCAAAGTAATTAGTGTAAGTAAATGTTGAGTAAAGTCAAAATTGTCATATTTCTCAATGATACAGTTTATTAATAGTTCAATTTTGTTTTATTTTAACCTTAAATCTATTATTTACAATGTTTTACGTGCAAAATCATAGGCTAAAATACAATTTTTTTATCACAAAACGCATTAAAAATAAGCTTACAAGCACCCACAGATTACCCCCTCTGTGCAAGTACCCAACAATCAACTTACACGAATGTAGAATGTAGTTCGGACTGGATGCGGCATTAATGCATGAGTCAATAAAACATTTTTGTATTTTTAGATAACATAATAT
>DWHP01003253.1:0-13584 GCA_018247895.1 Parnassius honrathi
TTAATTTGATTTTGCCACATTAATCTTTTAACTATACAAGTATGAAATATATTCAACTAAAATATCAGAACTAAATTTAAAATTATAAATATAAATTGCTTACAAATATGAACAATGTGCGATTGCAATAGACTTACCTTCGATAATGAAATGTAGTTGTACCTTAGTTTTTTTTGTTACTCACAACAATGTAAGAAGATAATTTATATCCACTATTCAGTTGTCGTTGTTTACACTTAGAGATAGCACGTGTGAGTATTAAATAAAACGAGTTGTGAGCATCAGGAGTTACAAACAAGTTCTGCTTAAGTTCATTTTCTATCAGTTTACATAAATTGGAGCAAATAAAAGTAACAGTTGACTCGACTCTCTCTGAAATAGCAATCCTGAAAAAAGAGTTAGCTACTAAAGAACAATGGTCTCGACTTAACAATGTCGAGATAAAGGGAGTTCCCCTAAAGAGAGATGAAAAGATTTTTCAATAGTAGATAACATATGCACGCAGGTTGGTAATACGATCCCGGAACATCAAATAAATTACATAGCGAGGGTGCCGACACATTTTGGTAAAGATAAATCTATTATTGTCAACTTCATTAACCGCTACATAAAGGAAGAATTTGTCGCTGCGGCGCGAACCAAGAAATTTATGACAGCGAAGGACGTTGGGTTTTTGGGTAACGAACAACGGTTGTATATTAATGATCACTTAACACTGTATTCTAAGTGTTGATTTCTCAAATTAAACATTAAATTATAATTTAGCCAATGTTCAGTAATACAAAGGATAAGTATGTTGTTACAATTTAAAAACAATTCAACTTCCAATTAGTATATTTTGATGCACCAGGTGTAAACAACTTTTATTACTTATATTATAACTTATTACCGTTTTCTAAATTAATTAAACTCTTTTATTATTATTATTATTGCTAGAGATTGCCTCTATTTTCACATTCACAAATATAAATTAATTGGAACTGATTCCAAATGAGGTGTCAAATGATTATGCTGCTCAATAGAAGTAGTCTTGGTAGCCAAAAACGTGGCTGAGTTAAAAAGTAAATAAAGATAAGATAAGTAGAGAAACACATTTGGTATCAGCCTTAAATTATATTTGTGTAGGTTATACTTCTGTCCAAAACTTCTAACATTATTTATGTTAATTAAATAAAATTTGTCATTATTATCATTACATTTCAAATTTAAATTATTAATTTGTAAGTTTAAATAGTGTCTTAAATTATTTTATTGTGGCAATCCCTGTATATACGGCAATGTGAACTAGACAATTTAGTTTACATTTAAATTATTAAGTTGTTCAGTATATCTTAATAACCGTTTGTTATTACCACTGCCTACTTTAGTAGCTATAATTTTTTAGGATATCGCCAAAAGATGCTCCAGGTATGCAGCAATTTGTAATTTTTTGTCCCTTAAAAGCGTTATTTAAAATTATGCGATGTCATTGCTTTACACAATTACATTATTTTTGATAATATTTATATTTTATTTTAAACTCCTCTGCTATGGTACTGTCATAGAGTTTTAGTGGTGATACAATATAGCTCACACCAACTCTGAAGAAACCAGTATTGACCGCTGACACTCACATTGATGTTTTACTAAGGAGTCAAAACGCTCCTCATTATATATACATGTCTTTACCGGGTTATCCATAGCCAGTATGTGTTCTTTTATATTTCATTTTTGCTGATTTATATTTAATGGTCACAGTTTGAAGATTTATATTTAATGGTCACAGTTTGAAGATTTATATTTAATGGTCACAGTTTGAAAGTAGAAAAAATTCTGATTTAAGGCACTCCACGTCAGTCTCATAACACTTTTTAATGTTATCCACCTCAAATTAATACAATTTAAGTTCATATATCAATGCTTGCTTTCCTTTACATACATAAACATATTTTTTGGAATTGATCCCATTTTTTTATTATTTTTTGTATTTTCTTCACGTATATTTCATATATTTCTTCAATTTCGTTTTACTACAGTTAATCGTTACTATTTTCTTGAAGTGGAAGTCATCACCTCTCAAATCTATTGGTGGAGGTTGCAGTAATATTTTGGGAGTATATACATTGCACAAGCTTAGAGAACAGACTTTGAATCTGGGAGGCTTTTAGGTTATCTATGTATGTTTTAAGTTGTGCTATTTGCTCATTAGCCTCATCCAACTGTAACTTTAAAGCAGTAATAAATCTGAGAGCTTCCTCATATTCCTTACTGCATTGGTCAAACTCATTAACCGTTCCCTGTAAATTATCTCTATCTTTTATAACACTGATGTAATCAGTACGTAACTAAACCATATCACAGTTTAATTGTGCATTTTTTGGAAATTATGCTAACTATTTCATTTTCATTATCATCACTTTCCTCATGCAAAAGTTCACACTGCTCCCTGGACGCCTTAATTTCTTGGAACGCAAGCTGAAATTAGTTATCCATTTGGCGCGTTGCACGTATTAATTTTACTATTTATTGTAAATAATAAATGAAAACAAAGATCAAAAACAGAAGGAGCAGAGGAAGCCAGTGTCGAGTTTTGTTTTTAAATTGAATGAAGAAAAACTTTAAGAGAAATGAATAAATCAAACAACAGATATTGAGGTACTGTTTCGTGTAGTATACCAAAGTTACAGCCTATATACGTCCCACTGCTGGGCACAGGTCTCCTCCTATTTCTGAGAGGGTTTTAGGGCAAGGCGGTGTCCGCCGCGCTGCCTCATGCGTATTGGCGGACTGCACATGTCTTTGAAATATTTTTTTATTTCTCAGACGTGCAGTTTTCGTCAGAATATTTTCTCTTAAATTAACAATTTTATTGGTGTGGTCGCGTACTGTGAAATTTACAGCAAGCGCTGGGCCCTTGATTTACCATGGTTCGTGTTTTGCGTATTTAATATAATACTCTCGAAATAGATAAACATTTATTTAAAACTAACTTCTCAATTAAATGACAATGCGTAACAAGAACTTCACCTTAGTTCCAGCTAGCGACATCTGGTGGGCGGAAGATTATTAGCTCTTATTGCTTCACTATGAATGTACCGCAACAATGCTCGCTAACCATAGGACCTCTTATTTATTGGAACAACAGAAATCTAAATAATAAGGCACTAGACCACTAGAAATGCCTTCTACTGTCTTTTAATATCAGCATGCGTGTCGCCGGTTCGCAGCTAACGCACATAGACAAACAATAAATACACAGTTTCGCCAACACATAACTCTAGCCATCATGCAACAAAGATTAAACTATAAACTGTTTCATTATGGACTATTTTATCAAAACGCAAAATCTCAGGGGGCGTAGCCACTCGGTCCAATAATTAACGTGTGCATAAAACAGAGAATGACATTGCGCGCTCACTCTTACTTGGGCATAGTGCAGCGCAACGATCTTCCAGGAGTCTCACACGAAAAAACTAATTAACTGAAAGTGTCTTAGTAATAGACGTTTTAGTCTAGTTTTAGTTTAGCTTTAGTTTTTAGACGTTTTATAGTTAGAGAAAAGGGGATATAATAAAACGTTAAGGATAAGTATATCCATTTATCTTTTATATTCACATCTTTTGGAAACTTGGAATAATAGCATTGTATTAAATAAACAGATGTATAAAAAAAGGAATACAACGTTATTCAAACAGTAAACAAATAAATTATATATGTATGGGTGACATATTTATCATTTTTATTAGTTTTAAAGATCTGAAACTGACTTTCTGTTATTTGTTATTTTTTTCTTACCCAGTTTCTGACAGATCGAATTTAGTTAACTAAATATATTAAAAGTTACTTTGCAACCATCCGCTCAATAAATTTACTGAGCGGGAGGTTGCAAAGTAACCTTTAATATCCTTAGTACAATGGATTTCCGCAAAGTAACGCCTGATTCTATTGTGCTTACTACCCATACTATCCTTACAATATAATTACTTATCCTTACAATATATTAAAACTTCGTAAAAATTTATCAAGTAATTTAAAAGTAAAAACAAACGAGTAAACGGTTAACAGTATAAAATATTTAGGAAGAAAAGAAATAGAGAAGGTGTAAATAAATATTCAGCGAAAAATCACATTTCATTTCCATTTCGGTAAACTAGGTAAGCCAAACATAATAAATTATATACACTGACTTGCGCTCGACTCCTGCGGCCGGGTTCTTGGAAATTTACGTACGCAACAATATTATTTACAGTTCATACAATAAAACCCATCGCTGCTTTTCACTGTCGTACTCGTAGATATAAACTAGCTTAAGAATCAATGGATATTCAAATGTGAAACAATAACATTTTCGGTGACAATCGTAGTACGTACGTGGTAGGAGGTGAATAATTTTTTTGAAGTATATTTCATTAAAGACAACATAATTTAAAACATTAAGTACTTATTTATGAAATGTTATCACGTTATTTGAAAATTTGCAAGCTGTGGAAGAATTACCGCAGTTGAATATGACCGAAACAAACACTCCTCGCGCGCTTGTGGCCTACGAGTCACATGTGTGGCAACATGGTCACGCGCTTTTACAACTTCTATTGCCTTATTATATAGATTTTTGTGATTGGAACTCTTTTTAACAGAATGCCTCGAGTACCAAGAAAAGCTGATCTATCCATGCAGGGAGAGCACCACACCTTCCGGAGGCATGGTTCGGTTGAACTTATGCAATAGAAAGCCAGAAGACCTAATCATTGGTGGCGTAGACGCATATGAGGGAGAGTTTCCTCACATGGTAAGTGATTTATAAAAATAATTCTAATTTACATTCGTTAAGAATATTTTTAAGAGAATCAGAGTGTCTGTGACATCACGAGACTTAGACAATATTTTAAAATTGAGCTCCAAAAGAGCAGCATTTGAGTATTTTGGAAAGTCTATATGATGGTAAGAGTAAATGGTAAAATTATTTTTTTTATAACCGACTTCAGTATAAATAAAATAAGAACATCGTCAATGTATTCGAAGTCAATTAAATACGCACTAATAGGGATATTCCAAAAACTTCTGTAAATACTAGGAACAGACACAAGCTACTAGTACCTGTTACTCAATTCCACTAAGTTAGTAATTCATTGTTGTGGCGATGTATACGCTTTTACAAAAAAATCCCAGAAAATATACAAAATTTGACCTGAACAAGTTCAAAAACATTATAAAACTGCAGTTATTTTGTATAAAAAGAGTTATTACGGTATTAAGGTATTTATGGATGATAATAACCCCTGGGAAGGGTGATCGCTGCCAAGCTATTTCTAATCTGTTTTGTTTTCTTAATTGTACATGCTTAGGTGGACATGCATGATTGTAAGCTGTTATTTAAAAAAAAGTCCCGCTGGGTTTCTTGCTGATTGTTCCCAGGACAGAGATTTTTTTTACGAACCAGTAGTAAATTAAACAAAAAGTGACTTTCAATAAGTGTTGTTTATAATCTATATTGAATAAAAAAGTTTCTGTTTCTGTTTCTGTTACTACTAGTGTCAGATTTTGTTCAAATTTATATGGAACCACATGAGAAGCACCAGCTTCATCAGAATCATCCAAATCGGTTCACCCAGAACCACCACCTAACATTCCTTAACCATTCAACCAATTACGATGAAATATTGGTGAGTTGTTGTATACGCGCCCGAGCTTTCTGACCAAAACAGATGCATTGCTACGCGTGCCGGGTAAAGACTTGTATGTATACTACTAGAAAGATAGTTCAGAACAAAATCGTGTCACAGCTGTGGATCGCGCGGGCGGGTAGCCGGTACGGTTAAATATTGTTGTGCGTCATAATTAATGCCGTGTATACGGCGATATTACCACTAGCGTCCCCTAGTATCGAGTAGCCGAACTAGAAGAGTCAAGATCCTTCTAGAAGTTTCCATGCCAGAACTTTCTACATCTAGTCAGTCGGGACCGGTATGTACTCAAACATTCTAGATGTTTCAGTAAAAGAGGCCCTATATAAGACTGGTATAGACCGCGACCCGAATTAGTAATGAATTAACACTTTAAATATAGAACACCAATTACAACTTAATACACACTAATAACAAAACACATTTGTACTACAGATCACCTTAGTTCGCAGTTATATCGCTTCAAAGTACTGTCTCCGTGCAACTCATCTGTATTATCATTTACAACAGTTACTGTTTTTAGACAAATACGGAATAAAGTTACATATTTATCTAAAATAAACTCAAAATCACGTTAACAAAGTGCGTGCATAAAATAATAACAGCGTTTTCTTAGCGGCATCAAACAAAACAAAAAATCAATGTTAAATTGTCATAAATCATATCCGTGGTTTACTAAATAAAGAACTGGTCTTCTCGCTGGTTCGCGGTCGTCTAAAGGAATTACGGAGATTTGACCATAGCTTAGTGCGCAATATAATAAATCCATAGAACTCGTCTTGTAGCATAGGTAGTCTTTTGTCTCGGTCATTGCTAGTTTGGTGACTAAAAATTAATTATAATGTTATAAAATTCTTCCAGGTGCTGTTAGGCTTTGCGAACGGCACGTTAGACGAGAGTTGGGTTTGCGGTGGGATCCTAGTGAGTGAGAGGTTCATATTAACCGCTGGGCACTGCACCTGGAGCAGGGACTAGTGAGTTGATATTACTTTTTAACAAGCTTTTATTATCCTCGCGTCGTATTATCTATGTAACGTAATCTGAATGTAATTTTCACCAATTTGTAGACGGCCGATTGACTTTAAAATAAGCATTAATTTTGTAACTTACTCGTAACCCTAGTATACTGATCAGGATTACCGGATTAATTTTACCTAGATTCATCACAGATCATAATGAAAGTGTGTTTTTAATTTTTTTGTTATTTTTTTATAGAATGGAGTCGTACCGTTAGATTGATTCTGAAGATAGTTGGGTTTTATAAAACTGCCAATATTTATAGTAAACAATTTTATTTAATTTACTTCCGCACACATACAAAGTTAGGTTCCAGGAAGGGTATCCTAGTCTGACGTAGAGAGGCAAAGTTCAGCCGGAGTTCTTGTAGTGTCGCAGACAGCCAGCTAGCCGAAGAGCCGATTATAACCCAGGTCCATCGGAAATAATGTCGGTTGGCATGATGGTAGGCCAAAATTCCGTTAGCTCACAGCAAGCAGTATGTCAGCAAGTAAAGCTTAGGTGGTAGGTGGATCCTGGAATCCCAGACGAAGGCCAGCATTATGGAAACTTCCAAAAGCACTATATGCGCCCTAGTCAAGTTTAGCACCCCTTCTGGGAAGTTAAAAATTCCTAAGCACTAAGCAGCCCCAGCTGAAGAGATAGAAACTAAACAGAACAGTTACAATGTGGTTATTTTTAAAATAAGTAAGAACTCACCCCAGCATGATCAAATGCACTTCGAATTATTTAAATTTTGAATGTAGGTATAAGTCGCGGCACGTCACTCTAATAACGCGCAATACGGCTAATTATGCGCAATAACGGTCACCACTAGACTTTCATGCCGTGAGTTGTAAGCAAGTTCAACGGATGTTCGTTTAGGCTCAGGCACGTTGCGAACTTCAAGCAGTCTCAGATATACTCTGAGTACTTCCGATTTAGAGATCGGCGAGCAACGGTTTTACGGTGTGCGGATTAAATGAACTATTTCAAGTTTCCGTAGAATAATATTATAATTCAGTAATATTATGTAATAATTGATTTGTTTTTATTTAAAGAAATGGTTAATTAATTATAATAATTTTAAGGGTGTATTCACAAACGAGCATACAGACCACCTGATGGTAAGTTGTTGCTATGGCTCATAGACATCTATATCTATCCTCGATTAAGAATTAAAATGCAGATGCGTTGTCACTCCTGAGGACTAAGATGGAATGCCTCGTTTCCAGTAATAAGCGCCTCCGGTTCTCTACACTTATCACACGAAAGGTATTACGCTGCTATTTCACGCTGGTATTCTGTGAGAGCTTGCTCTTTCCCTGGTTGAGCAGAGCCATTCGGAATAATAGGATAAGAGCCATAATAATATAGCTTAATATACTTACCATCATGTGGACTGTGTGCTCGTTTGTCACCATATCTCTATAAAAAATATTAAATAATAACTAGCGATACGCCCGGCTTCGCACGGGTGATTTCTGGATTTAGACAACAGCGCCACCTACTGGATCCGATTGAAAACTTTTTACATCATCTAGGAACCCACTCAAATACACACATAAAATTTATTTAAAATCGGTCCAGCCATTTTCTAGTTTTTTTTAACGGACAGAAATTGTGTTTATATTTAGGCAATATATACCTTAATAGTATATACTTAACGAATGTTGCATTAATACACAGCCTATAAAATCCTCTGTTAAACATAGGCCTCCCCCATAGGTTGCCTCATAGGGGGATATTTGCCATGTTGTAATATAACTGTTGGTTTAATAATTTCACCTCTCAGTGAGTCATGTACTCCTGGTAGATTATCTTCTATACAACCATCCCTTACAGTCTAGTCCACTGTGGAACATAGACCTCCCTCCCCCATAGGTTGCCTCATAGGGGGATATTTTCATAGTGCCACGTTTGCGTTGGAAGACGGGTTGCTTATTTTTTTTAAAATTTTAAGTAAAAAAAAGAAATAAAACCTTATTTGATATGACATAGAAAAAAAATAACACGAGATAAAATATAACAGAGAGTTTGTGTGAAGTCAAATTAGATCCCTATTTCAGCGCTGATTTTCAAATTGAGCCCAACGGACCGACATACGTTACGTAAAGCTAAAAATTAAAAGAAAAACATCGGAGATTTGTTCAGTACACTGTATATGCGTACAAAAATATATGCGGGGTGAATATTTTTACCGTCTGAAAAAATATATGTTATTTTACGTAAGTGTAATAGAAGCTATATTCGAAATTATTTGAAAATATAACTTGGAATGCAAAATTTTCGAATATACAAAAAATACATAAAAACAATTCATCCTACGGCGTTTGCGTAAAATTAAATAGGCTACAATCGCTAGCTAATGAAAGTTGTAAGAGCGAGCGAGACGCATGCACATCTTTCGTTATATCGGCGTCATGTGTGCACCTCACAAACATCTGAAGCCTGCACTGTATACTCAATGCAGTCCATTACCACTTTGAGATAGACAAGTCGCACTTACTCTTCTTGACTGAAACGCGGATCAGATGTCCTCTAGATGTGGCGTACCTTGGCTACCCTGGGTACATGTTTGAGCATAATTTCCATCAGCGCGCCGGAGTCTGTGTTTACGTCCGCAATAACATCTGCTGGAAGCGTCTCCATCACCTTAAAGACCCCACTTTCTCTACTACTTGTGGAGAGATACCAACCAAGTGCCTGGGCCAGTCAGGATCAAATCTAGTCCGAAAGAGGGGCTATGGTGGAGCATGTGAATCTTACACTACAGGCAGTCACCGAATGGGGCGATGCTAATCTCGTGAGATTCAAAGCCTCTAAAACACAAGCGTGTCTTTTCACAGCTAAAAGGAGCCCGCTCACCGCGAGTTGGAGTACACTGACTGCCTTCAGTTGTTAGGGGTTGAATTTTCTCCGAACCTCAACTATGGACGGTTCATTGAGTCAAGTGCTAAAGCAACCGTAAGGAAACATGGCGTCCTTGCAAGGGCGCAGCGGTACTTCACGCAGGCGGCTTCTTACCTTATATAAAGCGCAAGTCCGGTCGTGCGTGGAATATTGCTGTCACATATGGGCTGATGCTGCAAAATGCCACCTGGCAGTGTTGGACTCAGTGCAGAGACATGCTAAGAGGCTCATTGATGACCTTGATTTGGTTGAAACCAACCTTATCAGCCTCCAGCTTAGGCACAGAGCTGTCTGCCTCTCGGTATTCTATAGGATGTATTTCAGAGAGTGTTCGCAGGAAATGCACGCTTTAATTCCTCCCTCTCCTTTCCACCATCGGACGATCAGGTGATCGGCGTGTCTTCACCCCTTTGTTATCGATATTTCACGCATTAGAACCAAACGGCTTACTTCAACTTTTTTAATGCGTGTAGTAAAGGAGTGGAACAATTTGCCGGCGTCTGTCTTTCCGTCCGAATACAATCGGGGCGTCTTCAAGGCCAGAATGAAGAGGCATTTGTTACTCTAAGACAGTACAATTTTCTATTTAAGGCTGTACCACTTACCACTAGGTGGGATTGTGGTCAAGCACTGGCTTATATAAAGTTAAAAAAAGTGGAAGGGGAGCGGCCGTCACATCGTTGCAGCCAACATTTATCGAGTAGGTTATCAAAAATTATTTTTCTTTTATGATTATTTAGGGACTTTTTATGTATTCATTTTTGATTTTAACCGCCTCGTTGGTCTAGTACTTGTAGTAGCGTGACAGCTGATGATGAGGTCCTGGATTCGAAACTCGGGTCAGGACATAAGAAAAAAAAACAATTCATTGGGTTTTTCGTGTTACACCGTTCGTGTTCCCGTTCCCCGTTCGTGAGACACCGCCACAATTAGTTGGCGGTGTCTCAATCCCTGTGCCTCGTAAGCCTCGTAAAGCCGTTAGTTGGTGATTTTTCACGTATAATGTCAATGACCTTAAACATTAAGTGTAAGTAGACCTCCCACTACTAGCTTTACTGCCTACTAATGCAAGATCAGTATATACTGGTTATTAGTAAAATACAAGGTCAATAATAGAAAAATATTTATAATAAGGAGCACTTCTCATTGCCCCTCTTTTATTAACAATGACGTCGCGAGTCGCATGTTTGTAAATAGCATAAATATATGAAACAGAAAATGGGATATAGGTAAATTAACTTTCGTTTCAGATTATTACTTTCGTGATTTCGATTTTCCTTCATACTTTTACGGGCTTAAGAACATTTGATACATAGAGTACTATAATACCTAGTAGAATAGCTGTAAACCTTATTTTGTACGAGGATCGGCGTTGCCGGGAGCACACATACATGCAATTACACCGTATTATCACCACTATAAACTCGATTCGCTGTGTTGACAGATTAAGCGAATTTACACATATTAGACTTTTGATTTATGTTCAAGATTATCATTAAAAAATAAATAGTTAAAATTTTAATACATATTTATTTGTAAATAGTGTGCAAACTATTTACAAATAATTTGCATGCAGCGATGCTTGACACGAACAACATAATAAACGATTGTAAAGTCAAAAGAGATGTGTTGACATTTATAGGTGATAATGAACATGTTAGTGAAATATTACCGGCTACACGGGCTCCACCCACTCTCCCGTTCTATTATGTATGTATTATAGTATTCTACGGTCTAATTTGCTGCCGTTGAGTAGAATTACGTGTTAAATTTTATCTTGCATTTTAATGAATTGATAAACAGTCTCTAATAATAATTTTTACACCTACCTCATACTGCAGCATCTTGGCGTATTTAAAAGATCGAAATCAACTTATTTACAAACTACACTGATTGATATTTACAAAACTATTATTGTTATTTACAAATAAAAATTACCTTTTTAGAGATATCGCAGAAATTGTTCAAAATGTCTACAGTTTCCTTCTAAACACAAACTAGCACGACTTTGTAAATTGTTTCTTAAACTGTATCACTTTTTATCACATTAAATGCGTCTATTATACGCTGCTTTAAAGCACTAACATTTTGTGCTTCTTTTTTGTACACTAATGGTTTTAGTTGGACCCACAAATAAAAGTCTAGTGGTGTTAGGTCTGGTGATCTCGCCGGCTAGTTCACAGGTCAGCCACGACCTATCCACCTAACACCGAATTGGCTCGTCATTGGAGTATTAGTACATGTTTACGATACACACGCGGAAACGTAAACAATACGACGGTGACACACTAACTGAAGAGTTGAGAACGCCGGTGGCTTTGCCTTTGAGTCTGTGAAGCTACGAAGTGACAAGGTCTAAGATGCCTACTAAATTTATTGTTTTATTCCTTTCATAAAGTAGGGTGGATGAATTGAATTTCGATAGATTTTAATTTATTTATTTATTTATCAAACTTATTATTTATTAAACTTCAATTCCATTCACATTTCCAGACGGTAAAAAAGGTCACCCAGTAATAAATAAAAGCCAATGTAGGTACATTAGCACACACTTACGTTTTTTACGTGGTAGAGCCATGCTGCAGCTATATTAATAGTATAGTTGTATGACGAATGGGTCGGATCGACCGGGGAAGAACTACACTTTGTTACAGAATACCAGCGTAAAATAGCAGTTTAACGCTGTTGTGTTTCGTATGATGAGTGTAGTGAACCGTATGATGAATGTGGAGATCCTTTTTACTGGAAAAGAGACGTTCCATCTTAGTCCTAGTTGATGTAGGTGTCTTGGACCGCGGAAATCACTTACCATCGGGTGGACTGTGTGCTCGTTTGTCACCCTAATTCTATAAAAAAACATATCTATACATCAATTGTTTCAGTTGAACTCAGTCGTTCTGTCATCTCTTACGACACTCCCATGACGATATGGGCTAGTGTCGGTCAAGGTAAGTCATACTTGATTAATATTCGTTTAAATTATTCTTCCCTAGTGGCCCGTTAACTGACGCAAAGGTGGGAATCCTGAAGCGATCGGCCGCTACAGACAGTACCAGGCATTACAAGATAAAACGTATCATCAAACATCCCGATTATAAATCGCCGAAAAAGTATAACGACATCGCCCTTTTGGAGACGGACAGAGAGTGAGTATTTTTTTATCATTGCAATGGGCAAAGAAAACATCAATGTTGCCAGCCTTGCTTTACGAAAAACAGAATTTTCGACATTTGAAAGAAAACTTGGATATGAGTCGCGCTAGCCTAAAAAGCCTTTACCTCTTAGCCACCAAGTGACCGAATCCGGTCGAATCCACCCACAGCACTTTAACCCATAAATACTTATGGTTAGAGACTACTTTTCTGTGAAGAAGTTTGGCATTATAGGGTCAATATGAATGTTCTATCCTCTAGTGCAGTACAAAGTCAGTTACTCTATGGTTATTTATTTATAGTCTACGTTCATTACGTACGCCGTTTTCATGTGGATGTTATTATGTGCTGTTGTGTCGATTTTTGGATTTATTATAAAATTGTTATGAAAGTTTTTGTGTGAATATAATTTCGAGTAATATACAGAAATAATGGTAATTTTTGCGCTGCCGATATCCGCTTGGTATATATCCGTTTCTTGTTACCAAAATACAATAAAGTGTTTTTGTAATGAAGTAAGATCTGACTTTTGTTTATACCACAGGATGAAGAACTTTGTATAGATTTTATAATGCCAAACTTTTTCACAGAAAATTAGTCTTTAAACATAAGTTTTAATGGTTATAATTTTAATAGTAAAAAAACCGGATTGCCTGTCGCCAATTGTTCTTCCCTCAGCCGGAGGCATTCAATTCAATCTATTAGATTTTTCTGGCATTTTCTGTTGTTAATAATAACGATAGTAATAACATTAGTATGGCTGTAGGGCTGCACCAAGGGTCAGCATTGAGCCCTTACCTCTTCCTACTGATTATGGACGCTTTGACGTCGGACCTGCAGGATGAGGCACCCTGGTGCAT
>DWHP01003254.1:0-13584 GCA_018247895.1 Parnassius honrathi
ACCTCCAAACTGAACAATAAACCGCTGGTATTCATAAAATACTTTAAATTAGATCATGAAACTTTGCATACTAACTGAAGTAACTTTTAAGCAAGGCTTATGTTTTTTATTTTTTTTAATAACCATTATTTTCACTGTAAAAAGAGATTACCTAAACTATAATATGTACCTAGTCTCGCTATGGCTTTAGAACGAGAAATCTGTGTCGCTTACGACCAGAAAACACATTACGTAACAGGATGATGTAAAATTTAAATTGGAAATAACCGTAATAAAAATAAGAAGCGACTGGGTTGGCGTAAAGAAACTGGCATAAATATGATAAACCTAATGAAATAAGTATCTAACGTTCTAACGACCTTTCTACTTACAGTATTAGTGATTACAAACATGTTGGTACATAGCATATAACGCGCGGGGAAGTGGGGGCGAAATTAGATTTTGAGTTGAGGTAATATAGGCCCTTAAGATGCAAGCGTCGGGTTATCGGAGACACATACTACCTTTTTTGGTCTTTGTAAGCTCTAAAGCATGTAGCAAACAACCAATGCTCGGCGTCTCTTCTAGTACGTAGTACATAGTACGTAATATGTACTTCAATGCAGACGAATTTGTCAAGGTTTGCGATTTGCGTACCGTGAATATACGTCAACCACGCGTATGAAATCTACCATACGCGAGCGCGAGTCGTTACATTGTAAAATGCGGAAATGGTGATAAACGAATGTAATGTAGGAGAAATACAATACTGCAACGTTCAATTTTGCTAATCGTATTCGTATAAATAGGTAGGTATAAATTTTGATTTTATTAATTTCATTAAATTATTTCGTATGAATTATTGTTCTCCTGACCGAATTTTTGTTACGGCGGCCAGTTTCTGCGGAGACTAGCCATCTGCGCGGGACTGGATCATAACGCCCTAGTGTATGCGCAAGCAAATGTACACTCGACACTCCAATGGGACGGTAATCCTTTACGTGTTTTCCGAGGCACAGGGGTAAAACACCACCAATTTTCAGACTCGTGGCAGCTACTGAGAATTTCTTGATAGGAAAACTCAATAACTGATGTTTTTGGTCCGACCGGGGATTCTAATTTCATTATCAGCAGTCGCGTTTACGACCACTGGACCAACGAGCCAATCAATTTCGCATGAATTGCATCATTATGTATTGAAAGTAACAAGTTCTCATGTAGTTGAGCACGTAGACCGCACGGGCGTCGTATTTCTTACTAGACAGCAAATGACTTGCGCATCATCGAAGGTTAATCTAAACTTGTAACTGAGACCTATTGCAAATACAAATAACACCTGTTAAAATATCAATTACCAATTTATCGATATTATTGTTACAAGCTTGAGGTTCGTGACAATAAAAACTGCCGATTAAATTACCAAAATTTACACTTTTATTACCCAACACCAATTAAAACTTAAAAGACACCAATAATTAATCACACTGATTCACTTTATTTCGCTCCGAAGCTTCGCTTGTCTCGCCAAATTCAATACTGCCCTGAGCGCGGCTTGCAGCGGCTTTAAATACAGCTTTTACACCGAAACATCCAGAATATTCCAGTAAATGCGGGCGCCGACCAACCAGACGCAAAAAGTTCGAGTGTGGGGCTTCTAGAAAGCTTAATTCTTCTGTTCGATACTGGATGGCGCTGTTGGTCGAAAGTTCAAGATTGACATTTTGTAGGAAGCCCTTCTCGGTCTGGTCCCCGACACTAAATGGCGCTAGTGCCAGGTACCCGACGTCATCTTAGGCGCGCAACAGTATGATAAGTTATGAATCTAGAAACTCTTTTCATTGGTAAGTAAAGAGTCATTCTAATCTTGGTGCTCAGGGGTGGCAACACACCAAAATATTAATTCTTAATAGAGCATAAAATAGGTATCTACAGCTCACACCATCCACTTTCTGTAAGCTTAATTGTGTCCTCGACACCCTACCCCCAAATTAGAAACGAAATATAAAATTCCTAAAAATCAAATTTCTCCTTAAATAAAAATATGATTTATGCAAAAAAGTTAAAATCCTTTCATATAAACATGACAATATTATATATCATACATAGAAAAATCCTGGTCAACAACATCTACTATATAAATAGCAATTACTTTTGAAAATGATATTATAAATATGAATAACTTCAGTTGTTACGAGTAAATCTCAATTAAAAAAAAAACAATCAGTGCGAGTATCCGATATAGGACAAGAAACGAACCTTACCAATTTTCCATTTAAAACAATTACCATTATTATAAGACTCTAAGGGCAGTGATTTAGTAAATTATATCAATGGTTTTCAATTTAAAAAAATCAATTGGCAACCCCTCAAAGTCCATATTAAAACTGTGTCAGTGGTTTAAAAGTGAGGTTTTTAAGAGATTCCAAGGAAGAGAAGAAAAACATTCTAACGGCCAAGGACAAAATCAAAGGATTCCTAGCAAAACTTCGTTTGTGGTCAACATCTTTACAAAGTAAGGGGTATGTATTAGTCTCACCCCAGTGTTTAGAAGATCTTGTCGAGGCTCTGGAGCTGAAAATGAGCATAGATGAATACCTAATATTGTTGTATAAATCAACCTATCATTTGCCACTTAAAACCCATGTGAACTAACGTTCTCTTCAATAGTATACGTATAAACTAAGAGGAGAAATCGTCTCCAATTATCAATTTTATAAAAAAACAAATACGTATAGCCTACTCCCTAAAAATGTTACGAAATAAAAAGTTGTATTTTCATTTTTGTGTAGGAACCTTGCTTTTTACTTCTACCTGGCTTGCGATCGTGATCCTCCAAGTATGAATTTGCAATCCACTATGGGCTGCGACCCACCGATTGGAAAACACGGCACTATAGACATCGTTGCCTATGCTATATAGCCATCATCTAATTAATATTTAGAATTTTAGAAAATTAATTATTTTTTATCTTTATTAATACCTTATAGCGATATAATGCCACCTAAAGTCATAGAGTGGCACTGCTAAATATATGGAGCGCGACAGTCCAGCTCCAGCGTGAACTAATCTGGCGGCACCTCGTCCTGCAAGCTCCAAAGACAGGAAGGAACCAGACCGGCGGCGGGCTCGTAGTGAAAATAAAGTGCCCTGGCCATAGCCACCGCTCTAGAAAAAAAGTAAATGCTGTAATTTTTGCATGAAAAATGATGTGTGGTGGCGTTAGATAAGAAACGCTGGCGCTCATAAGACGCAAATACAGATAATGAAATATGAGATTGGCAGCATCTTCTGAAAACAACTCAGAATAATAAAACACTACGGTTGCCAACCCGTCCACCAAGCATGGCAACTATGTAAATAGTAAACTAACTAATAATATAACTTTATAAATATCCGCGCTATGGGGCAATCTGTCGAGAGAATCATATTCAGTAGTTGGCAACTGATAGGCTGTAATGAATTAATTCAATAAAACCGTACATTTCGTCATTTCGTCGTCACACGGCTGATGTGGGTATATCATCATTGCAACTCCAAATATTTTGTGTAAAAATTTGCCAGACGCGCCAAATTACTATTGCTACTAAATATAACATATAGTTATAAAAGCAGGTTGGCATGAGGTGTACACAAAAAAAGACGTTAGTCGCGTTTCCGTATCCGGTGTGGCGCTTAGATACTCGTTATAGCAGAGGTAAGCCTCAATGCAAAGACAGTTTTCAAAAAAAAGTTTTTGATTAAATAATTTAAACTCTTTCAAGACAAGTTCGGATACCTTGAAAAGATCTTACTCGATTTAAAACAATAAACATATTAGACTACAAGTTACATTAACGAGGTCCTTTATTCGAAGTAAATATTAGAAATAAACCATTCAAATAGTTATTACGAAAACTTACAAACCTCTGGTCTTAATCTCAATGAAACAAATAGTGTGAACTCTGACGGAAACGTCCTCCCAGTTGCAAAGAGCTCCGATGATGCAATCCAGATGTATGAATTTGGTTTTAAAGTAAACGCATGTGGTCGATCTGGAACTGACCCCCAACGAGCTTGCGTCGGATGGAAATTTCGTCTAGCATCCGGCGCTAGAGGATTTATTGTTTCTAAATCAAAAAATAATATCAATTTAATCACGTACGTAGGTACAATTTTCTTTAAATTCACAGTTTATATGTGAATAATATATTTAGGTAATAAAATGTAAATCAATAAAAAAATATTTTTTTAATTTCATACCTAGACAGTCAAATGTGTTACATGAACGGCCTTGTTCGCTATAGCCCTCACACGTGGTTTTAGAGCAATATCTCCTTCTGTCTTGTCTTCCACCTCCGCAAGTTTTGCTACAAGGTCCCCATTCTCCCCATCCCGCCCATCCTGAAAATTTAAAATGTCTAATAGCTGTTTGCGTTAAATTCGATAATCATCTTAAAAACAAACAAAAGTTGACTTTATAAACGTTTATTTTATTAATAAAACATATTTGTCCATTATATTGTTTTTATATTTAGAATCTATTCATTTAGTAGAATTTGAACCAGTCTTATGCCGGTTTTCCTGTGCGTTTGTGCAGGTTAATATCCACTATGAACAATTGACTATAGATTTATATACGACAATTTTATTATATTTGTGTTAAAAAAGTAAAACGAGAATGAGTGCGGTTGTGTATTATTTGAGGTAGTTAAGAAGTTTATTATAATACCCAACACTGTATCATTAATACATATTATTTACATTTATATTGGCACCTATGAAATCGTGAGTGCTTCTACTCGTAGTGCGAACATAAATTTAACAAGAAAGAAGCAATTCGCGGTAGCCCAGGAGACTACATTACAGCGCGCCACTGGCAATAATGAAATTGTTATGTATTAGTCCTGATTTACTTCGTATTTGATGGTGTAGAAGAACATAATAAGGAAATCAGCTACTACGTTTTAGGAAATCACGGCAGATTATTTTCAGTTGCAAAAATTTCTTCAGAAATGAAGACCTGTCTTTTACAGTAAGCCGTATACAAGTTACTACTCTGATTTATTCAATACATTTTCCGCATTTTTGTCGATTTGCTTTGTATGATGAGAAAAAAACATAGTTTTCTATTTAAATATAAGGCTATAATTACAAAAATAATGAAAGTGTTTTCAATTTCCGATTCCAGGAACAGTAAATTGTTACCTAAGATCATAACTGCGGGATTGAAGTTATTTGTTCCGTTATTTAATAAAAAAACATGAGAAAAAAATGATTAAGTATAAATTAAAATTACAGCCAACTTAAGTCCCACTTTTAGGACACAGATCCCCATTCATTACTGAGAAGATTTAAGGATATGAAAGTGGACATCGCACCGCCACAATGCGTGTAGGCGGGCTTCACATGTCTGCGATATATTCAGTAGCAGGTTCAACAGTCTGTTCTAAACAAAATAGAAACTATAATATTCTGGATTGATGAAAAAATTAAGAACATATCCTTAATGTAGCTTTTTTTTCATAGTGTAAACAATACATATAATGTAATGATCGGAACAATAATAAGTAGCGACGCACATAAAAAATGGTAATATTATGGCAAACGAACCGACAGCATTCCAGATGGCAATATCGACTCCTAAGCTCCACGGAACCGAGGCTGATGTAGCTTCCAGCCATGGTCCATCAGCGGGTGTTGTTTCCAAATCTTCAGCTGGATCACTGATCCTTGCAAATATAACAAACTCACTCTGGGACGGCGCCATGCTCCAATTAAAGCACCCTTCTAATTGAGGATTGATTTTAAGATTCACCTGTCTAAGAAACATTGAATTAATAACCAATGTAAAACGGAGATAAGCTTAGACTTTTTTTATTGAATAAAACAACATTTACGGATTTTTATTTACACTCATTTCTACATAATATAATTTCCGATGTTTGGCTTACTTTACAGCACCCATTGTCACGAGGCAAGGGAAGGGGGGAGGGGGTGACGAGGCCACTGAGATGTTTGACGTCCCAATATCATCATATAAGTTAATTCGTGTTTTATACAGCATTTGGCTTTTTGCTCAGGATTTTGCATAATATATTTCTATTTAGATTTATTTCCGATTTTATTATATGCTTGAGTATGATGAATAAAAAGAAATAAGTTATGTACAGCATTTGTTATATAAAATGTAATTTCTGTTAATTTATTTTCTTTCTATTGGGCCTCTTCCATATCACAGTTCTTTTATATTTAGAAAGTAATGTATTTTCTACCGTAGTTATTGCATTAATACCAGTAGAATAGTTCTAGACCTGTGGTACCCTTAACGAAAATTCTTGTTTAATTTAGTTAGGTAATGTTAACAAAAGAAATCCCTTAATCAATATCTTCATAAAATAGGTATTTATACATCATGTGTAGTACACGGGACAGCGTAAGGGGTACAGGGTTAAGCTTTCGTATTCAATGCTGCTTTAACATTGTAAACACTAGCGACCCGTCCCGGCTTCACAAGGGTGATTTCTGGGCCTCGACAACAGTGCCACCTACCGGGTCCAAATGTGAATATAGCCTATCTAGGTACCTATTCAAAAACACACAAAAATTTTCATAAAAATAGGTTGGATTGTTTCAGTCTATAACGGACATAGGTAGAAACATTTTTTTGTGTTTTATTACAGAAGATTAATTTTTGTTTACATCTTGCTTCACCCTTGTTAATAAAACTATTTTATGAGATACTCGTATTATTTTACGATCATGTAATTTAAGTTACATTTTTAATTTTTAGTGAAGCGGTTTTTCCTTAATTACTCCCCTTAAATTAAATGGTACGAA
The DNA here is from genome assembly GCA_018247895.1 of Parnassius honrathi. NCBI lineage: Eukaryota > Metazoa > Arthropoda > Insecta > Lepidoptera > Papilionidae > Parnassius > Parnassius honrathi. The sequence continues at coordinate 6,796 of DWHP01003254.1, forward strand.
AGCAACCTGATTTCGACCAAGGTTAAGATAACGTTAAATTTTTTATCAAAAAGTTGTGTGGTAATATACGATTACAATGAAATATATCTCAAGAATGTTTGAATTCTGCCTACGCGCAATAAAGTATCGTGTTGAATTATTACTCCTTTATCCTATTGTTTACCCTCTCAATAGAAAAAGCTGTCCTTTATATTGAATTAAGTGATACCTAACACAATTTCTCATTCTAAATTTGTGATCGCTTACTAATAGATATTCCTTTTTTTAAATAAATCCCAAATTACTAAATGTAATATTTTAATGATGGACAAGTCCATGTCGTAAACCACCAACATAAAGTGCTACATAGGCATGAAGCTGCTAAAACTCGTAAGTATTCGTATCACGCAGCACTTTTGCGGAGAAAATTTAATTACACGGATCACGATCTTCCCGAGAACTTTGTTTGTTTAATTGAGTTCCCTACTTATCCTCAATTGCTTCCAAGAAGTTCAATGAGTGATACTCCTAAGTCATAAGCGGTTATTCAGTAATGTTAATCTGATATATTGCAATATTTTGTTATTTGCATTAAAGTTGCAACTAAGCAAATCAATAAAGATATTAATTAATTTGCAACGTTCCGGTAACTAAATACAATGATGTGTCGTACCCGGATTGAAGAGCACCTCTCGCCCTCCCTCATTTGCGTGCACCAATCCCGTCACTACTTATCCCAGCACCACTACTCCAAGCACCACTACTCCCGGCACCACTACTCCCAACACCAATATTCCAGGAAAGACTCACCATCGACGATAGTACGACACGTATTTCGCCTCCACAGGAGGCAACCTCAGGTGATGTAAACTCTACAGCGGCTGACCTGGCGCGGTCTCACCGTGTCGTATTATTGTCGATGGTGTGTCTTTCCTGGAATATTGGTGTAACTAAGCCAACACACTATCTACCTGATAGTGTGTTGGCCTAGTGGTGATGGCGTAAGAGATTCCATCAACGAAATTTGCCCTGCGGGTGTCGTAAAAGGCGAATAAACTACAGATGCGTTGCGATCACCTCATTTAGTGATAATCTTGGGTGTCGTAAGAGGTGACAAGGAAAATTTCAATACGGTCTGATGGTTCTGATAGGTAGCAGTATAACCATTTAGATTATGACATATTTTATAATACTTAAACCCTCGATAGAATGGGATAAAATAAAATAGAATAGAACAGAATAGAATATAATAGACACGTTTTTATTTAATATAGATTATATGTAAAACTTATTTAATATCAGTCGGATTTGGAAAAAAACCTCTGTCCTGGGAAAAACTAGCAAGAAAACCAGTGGGATTTTTTCAAAAGCACAATTTACAATTATAATATTTTATAGAATTGTTATGAAAGCATTAAGAAACAGCATGGTAGCGACCATGTTATTCACAGGGGTTATCATCAATCATGTACACTTTAGTAGTATAATAACCCTTACTAAACATTTTTTGCTTAGTAAATATTTTAAACCTTTTGGTAGATAAGGTCTGCATATTTTCTGGGACTTTGTGATAGGAACCACTGTCAAATACTCGATGCATCTTATAAATGGTAGTCAATCAGAGATATCATGGCCAGCAGTGGACTTTATTACGGGCTTATGATAAAGATGTAAATCCATCAGTAGATAAATAACAGGCTTACCAATACCGGACAGGACTGAAGCTGAACATAGTCCTCCCTCATTGATTGCCTCATAAGGGTTTTGTTAGGCACGCTTGGCAAGAGGGTTGAGAACCGCAGTTTTTTTTAAATTTTAGGCGTTACGCTGCTGCCCATGTACCGATTTGTTTACTTCTTTCGTCTTTTACGGCACCCACGGAATGAAATGTGGTAGTTTATATGTATTCTTACACTGCCACTACACAGTATTAGTATTACTATAACACACTTATAGTTATAAAATTACACTTGTTAATTTAAATTACCTATTGTTTACATGCGTATTACTTACCTATCTGTTGTATTATACGGTGACCCGGAATATTGACTTACAGACGCTAGCTCAATTCCACCCCTATAAATTGACACCAGCGCTAAATCTAAAGTTTTACTCTGTAACAAAAGAAGGGAAAACTTTATACCGACAAGTTCGTAAAATTATTTTTGTACTTTTTGTGTTGCTTATTGTGCTATGATCTGGAGTGCAATATTGTCACTCAGATGGAAATAGCTTCCCGGTGGGATTCACTTCGCAATACAGTTGGCATTATTTTTTTTCAATACGATAATATTTTGAACTTAACTCAAAATGAAATATTATTTTAAACAAGTTAATACTGTAACTAAAAAATCGACTGCGTAAAAAGCTTACTAAAACAAGATCATTTCAAATATTACATACCCTATGACAATTTGACAGCTATAACGAACATAATGACACACAAATTTGAAAATCCATCAACACTTAGACTAAAAACGTCCCAAAAACGTGCGCAGGGGTCGTGGGGCACGTAGTTTAAGGGTGCGTTTAATTATTTAACCGCATTTTTATCGAAATAAGAGCACTCTAGCGCATGGTATTAGACTTATTTGGTTCCTTAGGGTCTCAGAAGTCGACGTCAAGCCGGAATCAGATGATATGTCAAGTCTTAAGAGGAAAAATATTTAAAAAAAATTTTTGCTTTTTAAATATTAAAATTACAGGCATTTAAAAAAATCGACAAAACCTACGCCCTGTAACTGTATTTCAACTCCTGTTGCTACAAAATTTAACTTTTTATTTTTTTATATGTTATATATAATAATGCTTCTCTGTATAATGCTGCTCCATTCTAGATGGAAATGTAATTTTTGTCAATCAATTCAAAATAAATACTTGGCCCGGTTTTATATGAGTGTACTAAAAAAAATTACTACACGAGTTTGGTAAGTAACTTCAGAAGTTGGTAAATTTAATAAGAATTTCAAAATGTTATTACACTTGCAAGATTATTTTGTTAAATTGTGGAAAATATTTATTTAAAGCAACTCAGATAAAATATAAAATAAATAATTATCCTTACCTGTCTAATATGATTTTTATGTACCCCAAAGCTTTCCTCAAGCTTCACTTAAGAATCTAGTTTGAGAAAAACGGAGGGAACCAGTTGATGAATTGTGATCGAGACAGATACGAACGCTAATTTTTCGCTGTCGCACACGCAATTAAATTGAGTACATTACGTTCCTTCGTTTACTGCGCATCTTTCTGTATTCGTTCGGGTTAATTTAGTAACAAACACATTTGTCTTCGTTTAATGGACTTGATTGCTTGTGATTTGGATTTGGCCTGTTTAGTTTCTCTTCAACGACCTTTGTTTTCCCGTGATCTATCTTCGATAGTGTGAATGTGCAGTGCCATCATATCTGTGTACCACACAAGAATATGCCACCTCATTTTTGGGAAATGCGTACGATACGCTTTATTTTTGGGTGGGTAAGCGTAAAAAGCAACACATATTTTATATCGTTCTATTTTCTTTCAAATTAAAATTATAGTATTGATTGGATTTGTTTGAATTTTTATTGTAGATTACGTACATATGTGTGGCAATACCTACCAGCAAAAGAAATCCATGTGATAATTTCAATTCATTTCATTATCCACTTATAAGTGACAGAGTATGGACTCATGAAGCAATTATTTTATACAATGCCAGAGATGTTTTACACGAAAATGAACGATTTTCAGCAAGATTTGCAAAAAAACTTAGCAGACAAGACCTATGCTATCTCCCGTTAATCGCTGCAGACTTCGAGTCTTTTAATACTTTTGTCGAGGACGCATTAAATACTGTGCGGCAGCAAATGGCATTTTTAAGGCTGGTAATGGATCGCCAAGAAATGCGAAGAAAACGTAAGATGCTACTATAGCATGGCATGCCAAAAACTACGAAGGAGGAACTTAATGCGCGCGTCACTTCGTTGGTTCCTGAGCACTTGGATCCGTCACATATTTTGTAGCTCCAGCATTAAGGACAATTATCGTTTTGGCCGTCCTGCTGACAACAGACCCAGGCCTATTGCTGTAAAGTTCGCTGAAGTGACAGTTCGTAACAATATGTGGTTTGCGAAAACGGAATTCCATGGCACTGGCATCACTCAGTCTGTGTTTTGACGAAGGCTCGACATACTGTATTTTTTGAAGCGCGAAAGTGGTTTAGAATCACTAAGTGATGGACACCGAATGGATACATATACATCATTGGTTCGGGTGGGACTCACCACCAAGTGGAATGTTTGTGCGAGCTTGAGAGCATTCGCGGAGGGTTAACGTCACCATATGCAGCAAAATTGCAGGTTCAAAGTTCTGTGCAGGTGGCTAAAAGCCCGGGGCCTGGACTACCTCTTCCCTGTTCGAGGCGAATATAGTGTTCGTTAAGTTCAAGCAATTTTGTCACAATTCATTCATGTAGTGAATTAGTGAATTTTTATTAATATTTCATGTAATGATAACTTTATGTTCAAAGATTACAGAACACTATTAATATTAATAAATAGCCTGCATTTTTACATTATAATATTAACAAGTTTTTGCAGTATACCTAAATATATTATGTCATGTTCATACTGAAAACTAACAATGTGACAGTTATAGAATCCTGAATGACAATGTCATTTCGATCGTCATCATATGCCAATCAAATAACCTTAATTTTAAATTTCTCATTTTAGCTAATAGATTCCTGTATTTTGATAATATTTTCTGAGGACTTTAATTATATTTTTTTTAAATTAATGTTTATAGTATGCTTTAAAAATATTACTAAATTTAACATATCATATTCCTCTGTTTCAAGTGAACTCATTTTACAACTTTTTCTGTTATTTTGTTATGAGTGATGACGGCGGTCTGTTGCTGGAGGGTATTATGACCTGTCTTTTTTATTATTTACATCCCATTTTACTTACTTAAGTATTTTAAATTTATTAATAATATTTTACATGCAATGTATCTTTTCAAGATATATGCCTAGACGACCCCTTTCTTTCACCTTCATCCTCTGATGGATTGAGTAAAAGTAACAGTTTCTACAGTCTCCCTTCTCTTAATCGAATATAAGATTAACACTTCTCAGATGTACTAAAAAATTTAAACATTATGCATATTAATGCACAGGGTATTCCAGCATATTATCCAGACGTTCTCTCCTCATTAAACCAACACCAAAAACATACATGCGATTTTGCTCTCCGAATCTTGGCTTAAACCTTATGAGTTCTCCAAATCGTATTCTCTTCCAGACTTTCAATAATAAGTAATGATCGTATTACTCATGTTGGTGTAGGTGTTGCTATCTACCTTCGCTCACAATTACCATTTACAAAAGTAAGTATGTCAACTGACCAGGGAACTTTATGAGCTGAATATTTAACTATCGAAGTTTTTTAATTACTTGGCGTGTTTTACAATCCTAGCCTACCATTGGGTAGTTTCCCACGTTTGAAGGCCTCTTAGATAAATATATTCCACTGTATTAGCATTTTATCATCACGGGTGATTTTAACACGTGCCTTCTAAAAAGAGACTCGCGCTCCTTTCGATTGAAATATATAGTTCTAGCAGCTTACTTACTTGTTCTCCCTCTTTCTGCTAGTCGATTTTTCCAAATGATTCCCCATCTCTTCTGAATCTTATTATTGTTTCTTCCATTGATCAAGTTGATAAACATGCTCAGTATCCTGCTGATGCATTTTCATATCACGATTTGATTAACTTACCATACAAATTACGTCCACCTAAACCTAAATCGAGAATCCTTCTGCTGTGTAATGTTGATGGTATGGATTAAGATCGTCTAAGAGACGTTAAAGTTAACTCTATTTATCATTACAGACCTCAACGTAACTTTGTTGATGTATGGCAGCCAGACAGATATTAATACTGCGTAATAGACGTAATACCGACTCAATGCGACGTATGATGATATAAAAAACAACCGAAGAAAAAGTTTTAATACCGCGACGTTATCATATATGGAAAAACCCTCATCTTCTTTTCAAAGCTAATTTATCACGAAAAGATGTTGTCCTAAAATAAACAAAGAGGAATTTTATCTTATTTATGGTACAGAAAACGACTGTAGCGACAAAAGCGATATATTAAACGGGTTTGTATCTAATTTTGGTTTATAATTTGAAGTCTCCATATTACAACTTTCAGAAAACGCTCTGAGGACCGCTTCCTCAATCTTTTATCAGAAACTTACGAGAAAAAAACCGTTGTAAAAAATACGAATGCAACCATAGTACATAACTAACTTCAAATAAAAAAGCTGCACATACTTTCTTAATTCAGAGGACTAATATGAACGTTCTACAGCCTGTTGTCTTTTTATTGGGTCCTTACATATAAAATTAGCGTTTTGTGGTACTGACCAATTTGATCTGAAATATCTCCTCTTTGGTTAAGAATTCCAAATTCAAATTTATATATTCTTTTAACTGGTACATTTGAATTTTGCAAACAGTCATTCATTTGTTTTTTTTTCCTCATAATTTTTTTCTTTGACGTCGCTTAATACTGCACAATGAAAACCAGGAAATATCGGTATATTTACGAGTACGAGTTCTACCGTGGCACCAGTGCTGCAGAAAAAGCTCAAAGGATTAATGATGTGCACGGCACTGGTGTCGCAAAAGAAAGCAAGGTACGTTTTTGGTTTCAACGTCAGCGATGTTTGCTCAAGCACATTTATTTATTTACAACAGGAAAACTTACAGCTTTTAATTAATAATATATGGCATGTAATGTAATTCACAAAGTAAG